>VZUI01030038.1:0-11172 GCA_013401135.1 Cettia cetti | reverse complement strand
ATATATATATATATATATATATATATATATATATATATATATATATATATATATATATATATATATATATATATATACTTTGTCAGTATCTACCGCCTCGTGAGATACTGGTGGTTTTTTAATGTGTTTTAAAAAGACCTTCTGCTCAGGAAATACGGAGGTCAGGCACACTGCAGCAGCTGCCACCCTCTCTCTAGTGCATCTCATTCTGCTGAACTGATAAGACACAAGCTCCAAGCCCAGGTTGTTTTGCTCTGCTGAGTAGATCCAGTGGATATTCATAGTCTTACTTCATTGCCCTGCAGTTTAGAAACCTTGGAATTGTTGTAGCTTCATGATTTTTCCCCAACTTTCTCAGTATTTCAGACTTTATAGTTTAAACCCTTCTGCTTCCATTTTTCCTCTGTTTCCTTAGTCTACAAGCTAGCAGAACTCCAAAGGCATCCAAAAACATGCTTTCCAAACAGGGATTTTTGTAAATAATCCAGTAATACTTCTAAATAAATTAATGCCCCCCAGCTAGCTCATATTTTGTATGTCATCAATATTGAAAAATACATTTGTATATTTGAGTATTTGAAGTCAAACATCTTTGACTTGGAAATCTGAAAGATCAATTTTTAAAGAACTATCATCTGGCTTACCATGTAAGCATTCATAATTTCCTTGATCAGCCACAATTGGACCGTCAGTGGATTTATTGTTTATTCAACAAAATGTCATCACATTTTGCACACTAGAAGTAGAGGTTAGTTGTTGCAGCAGTGACATACTAATCTATTACTAGACAAATACAAGTTCTGGTCAGGTTGGAAGAAGCAAGTTGCAAAATGTCATAATTCAAATATTTGTGCCACCTGAGGTGAGGAAACCAAAGCCTTTGTCTAAATGCTGTGGTGGTGGGGTATTGTAAAGCTGCTTGTTACACATGACTTGACTTCTGCTGATATTGGTCATCCAGCTGTGCTGAAACACCTGCAGAGCTGGTGTTTCTTTTGCCTGTAGAGGGTAAAGCGATCAGACATAATTGCACAAAAGTTTATTTTGTTGATTTTGTCTTTGATTTTGTTTAGTTATGCGACATTTTCTTGAATTTACTTTCACGATGGTTATAATACATGCAAGGAAGAATAATAAAAAGTGTTGTTGTTTTGTTTTCACCTGAGAATTTGGTATTTGGTTTTGTTTTTCCAGGTACCAATCCCAAAGGATCTCAGACACCAGTTGAAAGATAACGAACTGGAATTGAATCCTGTTCAGGAAAGTGGAGGGAAGTAAGATAAAAAAGGAAAGAAAATAAAAAAAAATGAATTAAATTGAAAACATTTAATCTTATATTTTTCAGGATATGTTGAAAATAAAGTTCCTAGGAATAAACAGCAAATTTAAATAGAAAAAATGTTGTTACCTTCCCCCCGATGACCCACCATAAGAAAATAAAAATTTATTGCAAACTATAATCATATTTCTAGACAAATTCCGTGTTCGTACAAATGACCATTTGCAGTTACTGACATTCAAAATCCTGGTTTATTATGTGGATCAAACAAAAAAATCATGCAGCTTGTTAACTTTGTACAAAACATAATGTCTACTCAATTTTGACTAGAAAATGTGGTGAGTTTTCCACATGTAATCATAACTTAAATAGAAATAAAAATCAATACAGCCCAGATTTTAAATAGTGTCACACACACTAGCTAGCAAAAACAACAACAAAAGAAGTTTCAACACAGCATAAATATTTCATACAGTAATGTAGTCCAGATTACAAACTATTTGAAAGATTTTAGATTTCAAATAGTGCACAAACCTATACAGGACATCTTTCATTCCACAGTAAGCTCAGGCATAATATATGTATGCTGACATGTAGCATTGATTTTTTTCTTATGTACAACTGTATTAATTTTTAAGGTTGATGCAGAAAAATGTGCACCTGTCAGAAATAGAAATAAGCAAATGAATAAGGTCTGCAACAGAAACCTCCATTATGAAACTTTTTTAATGAATATGGGCATGTAAATAAAACAAATTCTCTTTGTAGTTTTTTTAAATGGTTTTTTAAAGGATGGCACCTTCTCTTATATTTGCATATTTACAGATCTTATATGCAATATCTTGCTTTAAAATTTAGCTTTTGTTCAAGAAAAAGGTTCATTTCTACAAGTGATGTTGTATAAATTCAATAGCTGGAAGCAATCAGCATTTGATGCCATTTTTTCAATGAAACAATAAATAAATAAAATAAATAAACAAACAAATTCAACCCTGTAGCAAGCTCATTACATGCAAGTTTAAAACTAGTGTCTACTGTGTAGTTTTGAAAGCACCAAAAGCAAAAGAATATATATTATGCAAATTATTTAGAAGTATTCATCACAAAATAGGAAATGCTATATCTGAATATGCTCGTATGTAAACTTAAAATGCATCACATTCTTCATCCATCTCTCTGGCTCACCCAGCCTGACACCAGACTTTCATCAAGTTCCACAAAACAGCCAAGATTTTACATCTTGGAGTTTTTATTTTCACTGCATATATTGCTGCAGTGATACACTACTGCGGAAATAAATGATAGAAATGTCACTTTTGCAGTGGGATTTCTAATTGGCATTCTTTTTACTACCTCTACATCAAACACAGGCTCACACAGATTTTCCTCCCAAGTGATATCCACTCACTTTGGATATGTTTATTTATTCTGTTAAAATATTTCCTCCAGGCCCATCAAATTTTGCTTACAAAAGAGTAGGAATACCTCATATCATTCATGAAGAAAGCCCACGGATTGACAATTGACTGTTTACTTGATGGGGTGTTTGTTTGTTTGTTTGGTTTGGGAGGTTAGGGTTGTCCTATTGGGCTGTTATTTTCTGAGACTAATAATCCTATTAAAGAACTTCAGGCAGAGATTAATGACAGTTTGAAAGCATCCATCTCATTAAGGTTTCATCAGTTGCTTTTGGAATTAGAAAATGAAATAATGGAAATGCCAGCTCTGATTCCACTGACTATCTTGTTAAGGGGAAAACTGCTTCATTTACTAACCAATACAAATAAATCTACTTGTAATTAGACTAGTGTCCTATTAAGATACAAAAATAAGGCCAAATATTGACAATGTAAGTGAGCAGATTTTGTGTTATATACTATCTGTGTCTCGTCTGATCAGCAGTTGATTAAGTTAATGACTAATAGAGTAAGCTTTGGACTACTTCAGATGTTTTATGGTGCATTGATTTCCTGGAAAGTTTTGGAGTGAATGCACAAAATGTCCTGTAGACTTACTCACACAGAACTGAGAGCAAACCTAACATGAAAATTGAGCAATAGTTACAAAGCTGTTTATTTCAGCTGCTGTGGGGCTGAATGTATAAGGCAGGTGTGACAGCTAAATCTCTTCAGCCAGGCTGTGAATTTGAAAACTGAAATTCAGTTTCAAAGAAGTGATTCAGTCTTACTCATAACAAAAGGTTAAGTTCTGTGACAGCATTTGACAGAGAGAGGGATTAGGTGAAAACGGTAAAGGAGTTTTCCTGTAGATGTACACTATATAAAATAAGCTGCAAAACAGAACAAAATTGTCACTCTTTTAAGAAGAAGGCTTAAAGATGGTGGCCACAGAACATCTTTTCTACAATTACACTTTGTGCTGATGGCAGTATTTGACTAGCTGAGTAGCTGATCTCCTTCCCCTGGAGACTGTACCGGATTGCTGATCCTGTGAATGAAACCAGAATGAGTATCTTTCACTGTTAGACGTGTCACAAGGCAAAGCACAAAGCCATAAGTTGTCAGAAGCAGAATTACATTGCCTACAAGCAGTTTTGAAATTGCAAAATCAAAATGGTTTTGCAGAAAAATTGTAATACTACTACTACTACTAATAATAATAGTAGTAGTAGTAATAACGATTACAACAGCTATTACTGTCAAGTTTGAGAACCTACATCATGAAAAACAAAGTGAAAATCAGCTGTTTATCCAAAAATAATACTGATGAATGTCTTAAAATTTAAAATACAGAGAGCAAATAAGTCACATCAGAATGGACTGGTTTCCTTGGGGTTTTTTTGCATACTTTCTTTTGCACTATTTGATTGTGCTAATGTTAACCACCTACTTTTTTAAAAGAAAATTTCCACACACAATTTTTGTTGACTGTAATAACAGGGCATCTACATAATCACTCACTTCACCAGCTAGAAGTGGAAATATGGATTGATCACCCTTCAACACGTACCGATGTCCTGGTGATAATGCAAAACTCAAAAGCAGAGAAAACTCACCTGCTAAGCTTTCCTAATGTATTAGCCATTGTCAGTGTAAAACCTGATTCAATTGAAAAAGCATTAAGTGCCCTTACCTTAAAAGCATCTTATGTGTATAAAACATCCTGTATAAAGAAGTAATCTGGTTTAAAGGTAGATTTCTATTTTGGATCTAGGTGTTGGACACAGAATCATAGAAGAGTTGAAAAGGACCCTTAAGATGACCAAGTCTAGCCATTAAACTAACACTTCCAAGTTCACCGCTAAGCCATGTCTCTAAGCACCATGTTTACAGCTCTTTTAAATATCTCCAGGACTGGAGACAGAAAACAGAGGCTTGCCCACAGATGAACTCTGAGGCTATAGAAACCCAGGGGTTCTGGGGTGGGATCTTTCTCAGGGGCACTGTCTCAGGCTGTTCCTGGGTTACTGTGCTGTGAATAAATGGCTCTATGGAACCAGATGTACAGAAAATCACTTTATGAAAAGCCAGTGTTCTTAAAGGAAGCAGAGGAGTCCTGCAGCTTTATTTAAATAAAGCAAGAGAGTCCTCTGGGCATGCTATTTTGGGGATTTTCTCTCAAGGTTTCAGAGGGTGCAGCCTTTCTTTATGCTAAATTCCCAGCCACAAGTTGTCCTTTCCCTTTCCCCATTGGCTGAGGTACCAGGAAGGTACAGCCTTCTCAAACCACCTATCTTACCCCTTGAATCTGTCATTTTATCCCACAGTTCAGAACCTCAGGCTCATGAAAATGTATTTGTCTGTTTCAGGAGTCAAACTGTCTGGGTTCTGTAACAAACCTGTGTCTTGAATTTGATACTGACAAGAAGACCCCTTTCAAAGACAACACCCATACCCTCACTCATCAGATTGTTTTTATAGACATTAGCACACATCTTTCCTATCAGAGACATCTGAGACTCTGCCATGGGAAACCTGGAGTCAAACAGATGAGAAAACTTGGTCTGACAGTGGAGAGGTTGTGTGCGGAGCCAAGAGGAACACATTGGTCATTGGAGCTGCCCACTGCAAAGGAGCTTTGGTCACAGTAGAGTCTCTGGTGGTGCAAGTGTGACTGCCAGAGAGTGTCATGAATGGTCATACTGGGAAGTTTCCATAACACTGTTCTAATGCTCAGCAACCCTTTGGTAAGTAAAAGGCTTTCCTTTGTAAAGACATTGCCTCTCAAAGGACACTTTTAAGCCTATTTTTCTTACTTTCTTAATTTCCTGGAAGCTGGGAGCTAGTTGTTGGCTTCATGCCTGTGGATGGAATGCCTCAGTCACCATCATCTCAGCTCATCTGTTCTCACCATCACATGTGGGACATGACTGACATCACCTCCTCACCCACACCACCCTCTGACAACCTCCTCTAGGGAAGCAGCAGAGCAGCATCCATCTCATCCTCTGCAGCCCGTCACATGGATTATTTAGGCTGAGGTGTCATCAGGACACTGTTTATTTTTATGCCTCATTACTCCTTTTCTATGAGAATGTGATCCATTCCTTACCTCTAGCAAAACACCTGTGTAATTGAAGTAAAGCCTAAAGCTTTCTTACCTATAACTTTCAGCTAACCATGCTTTAGATAAAGGTCCACACATGTAGTCATGAAAGACTGTCAACACTGATATATTGTCCAGAAAGTTCATTGCTGAGTGAACAAGACATGCTCTTTATCCCAGGAGCTGTGTAGTTTCCTCAGGTCTTACCAGTTCAGAAAACAACAGATTAGTTTTAGTAGTTTTAGTGCAAGTAATTTATATCTATGTTTCCCTTTTTTTTTATTTTTTATTTTTATTTTGTTTTGTTTAGTTTTTCCCTCTGAATTCTTTATAACATTTAAACACATTGCCTTAGGGCTTGGTACCCAGTTCAGATACTAAAGTCTCACTAGAAGGATAATATTCACTGGTCTAGCAAACAGATAGATTCTCATTTTAGTTAGAGGTTATACTCATCCAGCCTAATCTTCTGTGATAGATAAAGCACAGAATTTTCCATTCTAATACCTGCATACTGCCCAGAAACTTGTATTTAAACACACAAAGTCTGTGTAAGATAAGTTGCACAGGCTCTTTTCTACCTCTGCTTTCTCTTCTTATCTCAAAACCAGCTTGGTCTAGAAACTTATATTGCCTTAACTAAGCCCAAAGGTGAACTGTGAATATGGGTTTATGCTATGTGGCTAATTTAAAATGTATTTACTAAGGAAAAAAAGAAATTAACTTTGGATGCTATACAAAATCCCTACAAAGATAATGGCTTTAATGAAGAGTTCTTGACAGCCTGCAGGATTCACAATCTCTTCTCACAATGTCACAGCAGATCACATTAACACACATGCCTCTGAGGAAAATCATGCTATGAAAAGTCAGTGTCCACAAAAGAGACAGAGGAGGCCTGTAAATTTTTTCAAATAAAGAAGGAAAGTCCTCTTGGGTGTACCATTGTGGGATTTTTCTCTCAAGATTTCTGAGGACACAATCTACTTTTATCCTAAACTCCTGGCCGCACATTCCCATCTTCCTTTCCTCGTTGTTTGAGGTACTAGAGAGGTACAACTTTCCTGAACTGCCTACCACATAGTCTCCTTTTAAACATGCAATGTTCAAGTTCATAAGTTCAGGCTATCTGTGTTCTGCAGCAGACTTTGTGCTGACCCATTTGCTTATTACCCTGGAGTTCAGGAGTCAAATTGTCAGGGTTCTGTTGCAAACCTGTGACTTGAGGTTGGTAGAGATATTAAAACCCATTTCAAAGACATTAACACCCATACCCTCACCCAGCAAAGTGTGTGTAAAGACATTAGCACACATCCTTTCCTATGATACCCAATGATTTGCTATTAGGCAGCACCAATCCTTATTATTCACTATTTCTCCAATTTGTGCTCATACAGATGTCTCCCAAGACAGTATATTTCAAAGGATTTAATAGCTGGCCTCACTTCTTAAATTCCCTGACAATGTTTTAAAATTTTGGTAAGAATTTTGCCTAAAACTTTAAGAACTGTAAGTACATTGTTTTAGATGCTTTTTGTCCTGAAGCTTATGAATTCTTTTTGTAAGGTCTTATCAATTACTAAAGTAGCAATAATAGTAGCAGTTTTCCTTGAGGCAGTTATTCAGCAAAATTGTTATATGTTTATTATTTTTTGTATAGTTATCTGCATTCATAACAGTACTTGGAGTTTGTGTATCTTATAGAGAGGAACTAACTTTTGTTGTTGTTGTTGTTTTTGTTTTTTTGGTGGTTTTTGTAATGCCAGTTGCAAAAGGGAAAGGTCTGTTAAGATGTATTTATTCGCATCCACAAAGAATCACATCATATCAGAGCACTAGTTGATCTAGCGTTCAGTGTGACATGTTGCTCATCTATCTGACCAAGGATGTTGTGGAAGAAAATACAAGGAAACCGGTAATGGAAAAATCTCTCCATGCAGAAATTTTTTCTCATTTCAGATACATACCTCAAAGCATGAAAGTCTATTCATTTTAAAGGTAACCATGCATTTTCTCATGGTTCATGTAGAAAGCTAGTTTTGCCAGTTCATCCTCCCTACTGTACTGGTTTTACTTTGAATATCAGCATCTTGTGTAAATGTTTATTTCTGAATAGAGCTGAAAGTATTAATTTCAGTTCTGAATTAAACGGGAGGTATCAAGTTAAAAAAGAACCAGAAAAACAGGTCTAAATTTCTTTACAGATGTCTTAGGTTTCAATTATAATCTGAATATTACTGCTTTTATTGTTTTCTATGAAGTCTTAAATACTAATCCAAACTCATATACCTTGTGAGAAGTAAATATTTAAATCTTGTTCTCTGTTAGCTAATTTTGGTTCTGATTTGCATCGTGAAATTCAATTACAATGAAGATTTACTCCACTTAAAAATGTACACTTATTTCAAATGAGTTGAGCACTGTTATTCTAAATTCTGTTGCGTTAGCGAAAGGAAGTAGGTAATGTATGTATTGTTCTTAGGTAGGGTGGACCAATGAAATGACAGGGCTCCTGAAGTAAGCTTTTATTTAGATATTTAAACTTAGATGTGTTTATTCAGAGTTTTTGTCTCCCTTGTTGAAATTTGATATATTCTGATCCAAAGACATGGGATTCATGACAAATTCAAGTTCCTATATTAACAGATTATAAATAAACTAATCTGGGCATATAAGTCTCGCAGAATTTCCAAAAGACTTGAGTTTGAGACAAATCTAGGTTTCCTGTAAAAGGATTTAATAGGTTTTTTAGTTTATGTTTCTCTTTAACATTAAGTACATTTTTTGATTAGGCAGTTAATGGGCTGTTTCCTTTTGTTTAAAATCTGGTAGTCATCTTACTTCTTTTTTGATCTGGTTCCTCTTCTTACCTTCAAAGATTTACTTTGCTATAAATCGTGTGGTAACCTTACCACACGATTTACAAGAAAGTTCTGTATGCATCCCTCATAATTGAAGAATGCTGCAGTTTACTTTCATATACCAAATACAGGGGTTTTTTTCTTCTTTCTAATAAAAACACTCATATAGAATAATTTACTGAACCACAAATTATGGCAGTTCTTAAGAAAAGGTTCTAAGTTATTCACGTTTGCAACAGGCATATAGTTATCAAAAGTGCATGAAACTTTGTTGCCCTAACTCATTATATGTATATATATTTTAAACCATTTTTCC
The DNA here is from genome assembly GCA_013401135.1 of Cettia cetti. Classification (NCBI taxonomy): domain Eukaryota; kingdom Metazoa; phylum Chordata; class Aves; order Passeriformes; family Sylviidae; genus Cettia; species Cettia cetti. The sequence goes on along the minus strand of VZUI01030038.1, from coordinate 2,210 downwards.
CTACACATTTAGCTAAAGATCAGTATTACTTACCTATGACCACAATGAATAAATAAAGTATTCAGGAAGATACTTATTTTTCTTTTAAATGTTAGTTTAACAGAAAACAGAAAATTATGCTTTTAAAAAATCATTAATTTCTTTAGTTTCCCTAAATATGACCCTAGAAAATCTGTTGCTGTTCTATCACATCTTATCTTCCACTGGATATGTATTTTGGAAAAGTCTGTTGGTAGCAAACAGCTTCATTATTATGTATGTCCTTGGAGAGACAATAAGTGATACTAAAATGTGCATAAAAATACAAACCAGGACCCCGTATTTAACTAAGTCTGCAGGTTTGACTTTTGACAGACAACTGTCAAATGAAAAGAACCTGCTTGTTGTCTGAATTAAATATGAAACTTGCCATGTAGTCAGTGATGGAAAAAAACACCAGATATTTTTATATTTGATCATCATAATCAGGCAATTTCATTATTTCATATTTTTATCATAATTCCACCCTATCAATATTTTTTAAACCTTTCTTTTTTTTTGAAAAACATGTTTTCAAAGAATAATGCTTTCCTGAGCTAAGACATTAAATCCATTTGACTGATCAAGCATCATACAACAGAGTTAAAAGAAGTTGTTGGAATGATATTGCAAACTCTCTCAAGAAATTAAGAAATTACTTCAAGCTTCAGAAATATTAACTAGATATTTCTTTAAAGTAAGTAATATGTAATATTTTCTCAATAAATAGAATAAATAAATAATCAGTAAGTGGATAAATCAATCAATAAATAGAAACAGTTCAACCCAGAAAAATTAATCTTCCCTGACCTTACACGGGTAACATACTTTCCTTTATGGATTATATCTTTCATGGGTTTTTTTGTTAACTTCAGCATCCTATGTCTTACATTGATAATGCTATTTCTTATTTAATTTTTTTAGTTGATGAAGAACACTCTATAATGTCAATTATTATGACTTCTTCTTCTTCTTCTTCTTCTTCTTATTATTATTATTATTATTATTATTGTTGTTATTATTTTAAAGTTTACCTTGGCAACTCAGAATCCTTTTATTTGCATTTGTTTTGATCAAAATAGTAACACTTTTTATTTCCCCTCATCTTCTTTCTCAATTAAAACGTTATGTTCTGCTATCAGATTATTCCATTCTATTTTAAATGTTACATTTACTATAAAGAAATAGTCATTTGACAAGAGATTTAGTAAAGAACTGTGTGAAGATGTAGGAGAAGACTGTCTGTGGTTAAATTTCAAATCTGAAAAAAAATTAGTTCTCAGTTATTCTGAAGCATAAATGATAACACAGACATCTGTATTTGGTACAAGCAACTGAATTCCTTACCTGTGTATAAATCCTCCAGTTGTCCATCAATCCAAATCTTATATGAGAGTGTTTCTGAGAAGGAAATTGGGCACATCTCTGCCTTGAGCAGGCTACAGCCTGTGGCTAGGCAGGATGTTGTGAGGTTGGGCCTTCCTTTGAGATGCTGGGCTATTGTCAGTCCTCTTCACACCTTGCATACCACACAGCATCAAACAGCAGGATGTGCTGGCTCCCCCTCTGTCATTTCTTATGTCTTAACTCAAATTACTTAAAGGTAAAATCACTAACCAGTCATTACACAGACACATTAAATACACATGTGCACTTGTCCACCCTTTCCCATTAAGTACTAGGGTTTTTTCTGTTTTTAAATCTGAGAAAATGGGGGATTTATGAATGAAAGAGAAAATGAGAAATGTTGTTCCTTTTCCCAGGATGTCTGAAATTCAATGCATGCTTATTTCAGATGAAGGGAAGGTATTTCCTCAGATGAAGGCAAAATGTTTTGGTGTTGCTCCAACCCCATGGGTTGAGGTAAAATTATCTCTCTCACGCTTTTTGTTCAGACACACCAGTAATTATACCTGAAAGAACAGGGAATGAAAAAGATCCCACTCTGAGCCATTCACCTAAGAATTGGACTCAGTGATTGTTCTGGGTCTCTTCCAACTCAGAATATTCTGTTTGGCCTGCAAATGGATCTAAAAATTTTATACTTCTACATCGGCATCTAGTTTATCTTTTTTCATGCTTCTTTTACAGAAACTCTTGCTTATAGAAAACTAAGGTGAATCCTTCCTTCCTTCCTTCCTTCCTTCCTTCCTTCCTTCCTTCCTTCCTTCCTTCCTTCCTTCCTTCCTTCC
>VZUI01030033.1:0-57856 GCA_013401135.1 Cettia cetti | reverse complement strand
CCGCCCGTCCGCCCGGGGCCGTGAGCGGCGGCGGGGCGGGGATGCTCGCTCGGGCTGGAAAGTTTCTTCCCCACGGCGGCTCGCCCGCTTCCCGCCCGGACTTCTCCCCGGCCCTCCTCGGTAAGTGACCGCGGCACCCCTGTCCTGAGCGTCCGTCCGGGGCTCGGCGCCGCGCCGCGGCGGCAGGAGCGGCGCGGCCGGACCGGCCGGAGGCAGCGGCGCCCCAGGGGCTGGTGCCGGGGGTCCCGGTGCCCGGTGAGTCCCGCGTACGAGCCCGGGAAGGAGTTAAGCCGGGTCCCGTTAGTGATGTTACGGAGGTGTTTGGGCTGTGCCGGGAAACGTCGTGCAGCTATCGGGGTCCGGCTATCGGGGGTGGGGTGGAGGGTCGCAGTCCGGTCGTGCGGGATGTGGCTCCAGCCCCCGCGGCTCCCGTCCGGGTGCTTCCGTGGCACTGCGGCCGCTGGCGATGGCCGGTGGCCTGGCTGTGCCCTCCTTCGCCTGCCGAGCGCTGCTCTCGGCGTCGCTGAAACTAAGTGCCAGGCGATGCCGGACTGGGAGCGTTCCTCGGAGCTGATGGCCATCTGTTATCGCCGTGGAGAGGAGACGGGCAGCTGGCTAGTGGGGCAGCAGAAAATGACATCGAATAATCGGCAGTTACAGCAAAGCATGCCCCGATAATTACACTTTTACATCAACGAAATGCGGGTTGGTTTGTTTGTTGGTTTGGGTTTTTTTCTGTTTTTAATAAATAGTTCAGCGATAGGAAAGAGAAATCTCTGCTCTTTGTTTTGAGTGTGCAGTACCTCGGAGAGTAATTTAACAACGTCCTTGCTGACAACACCCATCTTTTTATTTGTCTAGGGAAAATACAAACAGAGTAAATGGGACACAGTATTACTGCATATGTGACAATCCAGGCATTAGAACAGGAAAAAGATGAGATTTAAAGGCTGGACAGTCAAAGAGGAGCAAGGGAGGTTTTTTTAGGTGCTTACTTAATCGCCTTTCAGTGCAATTAATTGAACTTTGTGAGTCGTATTATATTCAGTGATGTCATCTTTTACCCTGTCACAGAAAAAATAATAGGATGCTCAGAAAGAGGAAAGGGGGAGGGGATCCTACTTCTAGGTAGCATGAAGAAATAGGTTCCAAAAAGAATTGCACAGTGCAGAAATGCTCCTACACACTGTGTTGTTTAGCTCAGATCATGGGAACAGAGAGATGACTTCTGATGGTCCAGTAAGACAAAAGCCACAAATGTTCAGTGTTTAGTCCTCTGACAGCTTCCCTGCAAGCACTCTTTAGGGTTTCCCTGGGTGACTCATGGGGTTTCACTTCTCCTTTAATAAGATTTGACCTGCCATCTCTTACCTGCCAGACATCTCCCCTTTCTGAGGGCAGGGGGAGGGGGTTGAATTTGTCAGTGTTACATAACAGTTACCTGGAACACCACACATGTTCCCAAACTAGGGATGCCTCTGGACTGCAGGCGAGAGATTAATTTCTAATGTTGTATATCAAGTGCAAATGGCTTAGAAAAAACTTTCACAAGGCACCACTTTCCAGTGCTTAAATGTTTTCTTTGTGCATTTCACAGTAATTCCGTTCCCACTCGTTTAAGCAAGACAAGTAATATGTTTAACCCTCCCTCCAGTAACGTGTAAGTAGTGTAATGAAACAAATGGTATCTAAAGATCAAATGTACTGCCTTCGTGCTTTTATTTCTCCCATCCCCTCAAATCCTGCATAACATCACTAACCACAGTCAGTGTGCACTGTAACCCCAGAACATATTAGGGAGTGGGGCTTGGCATCCTCTGAGCTCTGGTGCTTTGCAAACTCCTTCTGAAATGAGCAAGATTTTTTTGTTTTGTTTTGTTTACTCTAGTGGATACTACTAGATCTGTCATTTACCTGGAGTATAAAGTAATTAATTAACTGTTTGGCAAGTAGAGAGATACGTGGCTACTTTGATGCTGTTGATCTGCCTATTTCTTTCTCACACACAGGAGCTGTGTGGGCAAGGGAGATCTGCCTGTTGGTGTCAACCTCCATCCCACTTGTTTAGGGTTTTAATTACCAGGACTTTGAAGGAGGAAGAGCAAATAAAAAAATCTCTTGTGCTGCAGGTCTGTCCGTGGTTCTCATCCTTTTCTCCTCTCCCTTCACTGCAGGAGCTGGAGTGGCCGTGGGGGGCAGCGTGCTGGTAGCCAGCCATGATTGCCACTGGAGGCCTCCTGAGGATCTCGGCCAGGAAACAAGACCCCTTGAAACCCCAGAGCCAACTCCCCAAACGCAAACGCAAGGCCAAAAAGAAGCGCAAGAATGACGTGGTGGTGGTTAAAGGCAAGCTCAAGCTGTGCTCCCTCTCAGGGTTTATTGCCCTCTGTGGCATCCTGGTACTGCTGGTGGGCATCGCCTTGGCTGTGGTGGGCTACTGGCCAAAGCCCAGCCAGGTGTACAGAGAAGGCAGCTTTGGCAAGGGCCGGCACCCAGCACCACAGGGTGGCACCCACACGAACCGCTCCCAGAGCCAGGAAAGGGTGCAAGCAGGGATCCACCTGGAGTCATCCCCTGGAGCCAACACCTCCACCGCTGCTACCACCGGAGGGTCCACCCCTACTTCCTCATCCCCCCAGGCCTCAGTGGGTTTCCTTTTCCGTCTTTTCTCGAGCTACTTGCATTCGGACAAGCTGAAGGTGCTGGGCCCTCTAATCATGGGTATCGGCATCTTCCTCTTCATCTGCGCCAACGCGGTGTTGCACGAAAACCGTGACAAAAAGACCAAGATCATCAACCTGCGTGACCTCTACTCCACTGTCATTGATGCCCACAGCCTGCGGGCCAAGGATGGAGGCACCCCAGCCTCAGCCCCTCTCAATGGTTTTGTCAACTACGTGCAGTCCCGGGGCCTGGAGCTAAAGCCTGGTGGGGAAGGCCTGGGTGCTGCAGCCATGCTGGCCAAGAGCTCCTGGCCTCCAGGACTGGGTGTCTCCCTTTCCCCACCGGATCTGGTGTCCTCACCGCAGCGTTCCTCCTGCGGCCCACCACAGCCCCCCAGCCTGGCTGAGGCTGTGTACAGCATCTGCCAGGAGCGTGCTGCCCTTGGTGGCCGCCCTGTCACCAGCCCACCCTGCAGCCCGCTGGGGAGCTGTGAGCGGTGCAGCACAGCCAGCTCCATCGTGGGCTCCTCTCTGAGCACCTTTACCCTCCTGCCCTTGGGGCCAAGCAGTGGAGGGGGAGGCTGGCAGAGACCACCTGGTGAGCGGGGCGCCCAGGAGATCCCACGGGGAGAGTTTGAACTGAGCCTAACTGACCTCAACAGCAGCCACGTCAAGGGAGGCTGTGGGACAAGGAGGCACAAGCTGGTTCTCAGGCGACAGAGCACCAGCTGTTTGCCCGATGCCAGGCGTCCCCTTTCCCCTGAGCCACCTCGGTCACCAGCTGCCAGGAGGGTCCTGGAATCCAGCCTCTTGGTAAAGGCATCTCCTAGCTACTCCGGATCTCTAGATCTGGGGGGATCACCCCCTTCAGCTCCTGCCATCACCAGGACAGACTCCCAGAGCTCCCAGTCTGAGCCTTCCAGCAGCAATAAGGGCTACAGCCACTTGGAGGAGGCAGGCACCTCCTTGGAGTCAGTTGCCAACACCGCAGCCAGTAAAATTCAGGACTGTGAGGAGGAACCAGTTGAGCAGATGGACCCCCTCAAGGCTACCAGCAGAGAACAAACAGGGGAGCAATCCCAGCAAACTCAAAGACAGTACACAAATAAAGAGAAACTCTTTATGATTTCAAGGTCACATGCTGCATTAGGGCTGGAGGGTGGGGAACTGGAGAGTACGGGCATCTAAATAAAACAGAGATGGCAAGAGGACACCTTGCATCCCTCCACACCTTCCCCGCTTCTTCATCTCCTCGTGGACTTAGGAAACCAACCAATATCCAAAGAGCTGCACTATGTTACCCTTGAAAATTGAATTCCGTAGATCCTGTAGATGACTTCAGGAAGAAAAAAGAAAATCCTTTCTGTCTAATTGTGATTGTATGTTTCATGCAAGCCAAATTGTATTAAATATCCACAGTCCAGCAAGTTCTTTGGATCAGATTAATACAATTTTGGATGGTATAGCTGTGCACTTTACTGTTTTGATTTTTAAGTGCCCCTTCTTCTCCTCTGATTTCTTTCTTGCTGATTTGCCACTAACTGCTTGAAAGCTGCAGGCACCTTTTTAAGCTCAAAAGCAACGTGGTCTTCAGAAAGAAAGCCGAGCTCTCTCTTTGTTTTGGTTCAATTACTAAAACATTTGCAAGGCCTTAAGGATGACATACCTTGACAAAGAATGAGTTTGTTTAAATTCTGGAAAAAAATGACCGTTTGGAAGAGACTGGAGCAGAACAGAGCTCTGACGATTTAGTTAAAACCATTACATTCCTGAATCCAAAATGCATATTACTACATGATACTTTATCAAAGTATTATTACACATGTATTAACTAATAGCATTAAAAGATGTTTTTTAATAAAAATATTTACAAACAAAACTTTCAAAAAAAAATTCTTTTATTTTGGTAAGCTGTTACAGATACCACAAACTGTTTTGTTATAGACTGTGAAAGATTATAGAAATGCTATGAAGCCAAAGGCTTGCTTATACTTTTAAGGAGGTAATTAATAATTTATGTGTAATTTCAATATAAATGCTGGTTCAGTCCTTGAGAAACCACATTGTAATTCAACCAGCAGTTTCGGTCTCCATTTCTGACAGTACTCTGTGACAAACAACCTAAGAAATGTGAGATTTTGACATGCTAAGGGAAAAAAAAAACTTTAAATGTTTGATCTTCTATTCAGATTAGGTTTTTTGTGAGATTAATATTGAACTGCATCATCTTCTTTCTGGGTTTTTCAGTTCCCTTATAACTGTTGCATTAAGTCTTTCTGCTGTTGCAGTTCATATTCATGAATGCATGTTCCTAAGCTTAATTTTAAAGCATAATGATAGCCCTGTCAGTCTTGTAGCAGTTGGCTGTGCTGAAGTCAGCAGCAGTTTCTCACAGAGTTCAGCACGATGAGGATTTCTTCCTGCATGAGAAAAGCATCAGGTTTCCTGAAGCCCACCCTATCTATAGGCAGTTTTGGTAAAATGATGAGCTGTTTCATTTTCTTAGCTGCAGCATGGCAGGCACTCGTGTTTTGTCAAAACAGCTTTATGCACTCAGTAGATTTTGTCAATACTTCTGATTTTAAATATGGATGTGGCGTTTCTCTACTATGGGAAGAGAAATTGACATTAAACAAACACAATGTGTAGGCAGACAGAAATCTTTCTGTTGCAATTAAATTTTTTCTTGTGGTTCCGTGTTTCAAAGTGCTTAGCTACATATTTACTTACAGTACGTTGTGACATGGACTATAACTATCACTAAATACAATTGCATTTAGTAAGCCTGCAAAATTCTGTAATAAATAAGGCTAATGTAGAAGAAAAGAAGAAAAGAAAAAAGAAAAATAATAATTTGCCATGTAAGAGTCTTGAAACTGGAGAAGCAGAAGGTGCTTGTTCTCTTGAGCAAGAGAGACATCCAGGTGGCAATGTCTTTCCTCCTGTCAGTGGCAACCAGTGTACTGACAGTATGAACATCAATGTGGTATTTTTTGCTGTTAAACTGCTAGCACAAAGCAGTCAAAAATCCGTTGTAAAAATGCCTGGATTGGCATGGGTTGGATTAAGAACTACAGGAAACAGTGAGCAGGTGGCTCAGCTGGTGCTGACATTTGCATGGATCTTTCCTTTTAGTTCTCCATGGGCATGTGCTTCTGCTCCTTCTCCTGTGACTTCCAGCAAGATTTATGAGATACATGTGAGCAGAGTTACCTGGTACTGGTGCAGATTTTAGTTATTGACAGAGCTGAAGACATCCTGTTTGTTATTTTCCACACTAAAACCTTTCATGGAGGTGCAAGGGAAAAGGCAAGTTGTGTGCTACTTACCAGGGCATGGAATCTTCATGAAGATGTGACAGGAGTTTGTTTTATTCTGAGGGGGGGAAACATGCTATTTAAACTATTCTTAGTAAATATTTATTCTGTTATCTGAAGTGTGCTCTGCAAAAAGAAAAGCAACTTTAAAAAGCTTACTCCTTAGATTGATTTAAATCAAAGCAGGCCAGTAATTATTCTCCTCATTCATTTACTGCAAAGTCTTTTAAATGACAAAATTGTAACAGTTTGTGTTTAATAAGTAAAATTATAGCCTGTTCCTGTATTGCCAAAAAAGATTCGAAACATGAACTTTCATCAGTCGAGCTGGATTTTTTAATAACAGCAGCAAGAAGTGATTTTCTAGCATATAAATTACTAAGCTGAGAAAGCTGCCTCTCTGTCTTTGCAAGTCATTTTTTTTGCAGATTTACTACTTAAAACTATTTGTTGAGCAAATTGTGCAGGAATGGAGTTAGAGTCAGGAACCTTTATTTAAAATTTAAGCTAGGCAAATCAGTCCAACACCCTAATGCTGGAAAACGACTGAGGGATTCAACCCCTGTGCTCTGTCTGTGATTGCTGTTAGTACAAGCAGCTGGGAAAGACCTGAGCCTTTCCTGTGATACCCACAGGCGATGGGGGTGATGGGGTTTGTGCTTGACTGGCTCCTCAGTCTCTCTGAGTTGGCCCTGGCTGCTTCTCAGGACTGCCAGGCTGCCTCTTGGCCACCATTTGCGCATCCTGTCACAGGATGCTCGTGCATTTTCCTCCGATCCGGTCTCTTCCTTCTAACCTTCCTCTCTTGTGTCCTGACACCTAGTGCTTCCTCCACAGTCCTTGACAAGCAGCAGAAACTGCCTCTACTTGCCAGTATACAGCTGCCTGCATGTTGCAGGAAGAGATGGACTGTCATGCATGTTAATTAAGAAGCAATTAATTAATTCAAATTAAATAATTTAGAAAGATTGGTAATGTTTATTAAGAAAGAATCATTAGTCCCTGTATTTGAAAAGTGATATCCCTCAAGATGTGTTAAGATGGCATACTTAGCCATACATTTTCACTATGGAAATGTCAGATTTTGGTTTAGAAATGTGTGATTTGGTTTGATTTGGGTTTTGTTTTTTTTTTTTGTTTTTTTTTTGTATAGAAGTGCTGTGATATTTACATAAGACTTCCAGAGGAAAATTAATTTCTTCCTGAAATATTCAGAATACCCCCAAACCTAGGAGGGAGGCTGTGTATGTTCATTAAGAGTGTAGATGCTGTTTCGACCAGTCTGAGGACAGGCAAATGCCCTAATTGTACTTCAGTTGTGCTGCTGTTTGTTACAAAATCCTCAGGACTCTGTAGAAGCTGCTGACGTGATCATACTGTAACCCAGTTCTGGCTCAGTTTTCACTGGCTAGCAAAGTATTTAGAATCCTTGCATTAACCTGGCTTGCTTGGCTGGCTGATTTACTGAACTCCCCAACTGTTGGCATATCAGCTGATCTACTGCAAAAGACTATAGCCCAGATTTATTAACATAAATATTAAAAATATTAATATTATTTAGATACATTTTTAAGAGCCTTTTCTGATGCTGTCCAACAGTGAGCAAAAGTGCACTTACAAACATCGAATTAGGTGACTGTTGACATACTTTTGGGTCTGTAGTCTGAAATACAGATGTTATGGATTGTTGCAATTTTCATAACAACCAAAACAGTTTACACAGAAGGAGCAATATGACTTCAATTAAACAACAGTTTTTATTACAAGTAAAGGAGGTGGCAGAATGATAAATCTTATCTGATTTCAGTTGGAAGAACAGCCTTTGATAATGCTTAACAGGTTTTTTTTCCTCTACAAAGCCCACACAAAATACAATGTTCACTGCCAGCTGACTAGTAAAATCTTAGTAGTGAATAAAAGTATAGATTGGGGGTAATTTTTAATTCTAGGGAACAAAAAAAAGGTTTCTCTATCACCTCTCCAAGACTTTCAGTAGCCATAATGTAATGCTTTAGCCAGGTCAATTACTTACTGGTTTTATGTTTGGGCTTACAAGCAGTGAACAAGATCCATGTGCAGGCACAGTCTGAGAGGATAAATAGGTTGTCAGAGCCACAGGAAAATGATCTTTCATGGAAGAATATACCATTATTTCATTTTAGATGCCAGAATTTCTATTTACCATTTCTAGAAGCTCTAAAACAGAAAAGTCTAAGTAAGCACAGTAGAATTTTTTTTCTACCATTTAGCTTTCACTCTAAACATGGAGACAGAGGGAAACTCTGGAGATCTGACAAAGGCACACACAATGAGGTAAAATGGCATTGAGGTTTGGATGAGGTTACTATGCTGCTAGAAAGGATCTGCCCGGATTGCAGGATTATTCAGGAAATAGAGGCATGTGTTTTTCCACTAGTTAGTCTTTTGTCTACATTTTAGTTAGATAGAGGCAGTGAAACCCAAATACTACTTTTAAAAGGGGCTTTTATCCATTGTTATTCTTTTTAAATTATATTGCAATGAGATGGAAAACTTATTTGGAGAGAGTATGAAAAGAGATGTAAACTAAGCAAATGCCAAAAATCACTACTAATAGCTCAGTCTGTGAGGTTACTTCATCTTCCTCTGCACAAAGAAGTTTCAGTCTATGATATCTGAGTATTAATTTTTCTTTTTTTTCCTTCTTATCTCCCACCATTTCTCCAGGCTGGGATTACAAAAAAAGAGCTTGTGTTCACTTTATTTATCAGTTTTGTTGAAACAGTTCTATTATTTTTATGGTAGCAGAGTTACCTGAGTATATGACAGGTTTGGTTCTGCTGAGTACACATAGCTGATACTCTCAGACTGGAAGGTAAGAATGGGTAGAGATGGTTTGGTTTTAAATAAGCAGCCTGTTCCACACTAAACTTCATAGCTGAAGTAAAAAATGTCAAGTAAAAAGTGAATGTTCAGCATTCAAGTTTCAGCATCACATCAGATGATTTAATACCATCACACAGCCTCAGATTGCATTTTGTTCATCACTCATAAGATTTGGCATGATCCTGCCTGACCTGCTTGAGAGCAGGCTGAGACGATACCATACAGCTCCCGTTTTGTTGCCAAAAGCTAAATCAGCCATATCTAAAGGAGCAGGACTTCAGAACATGACTCTAAGTTCTGGCAAGACTTGGAGCTGCTACAGACTTTCCAAAAAGGTCGCTTGGTACAGGGTGCAGTGCAGCTCCCTTCAGTCCTTGGAGCAGCAGAAAACCTGTGGCAAGGTCTCACACAAAACTGCCTGCAAAGGCACATAAAAATCACCAGAGTCAGCTCCATAAGGATAAATCTCTAATGAGATAATATGATGCTTCTGCAACACCAATAGACTAGCCTTCCTCCTTCATTCCTGGAGTATATTTTAGGTCTCTCTGAGAAGTATAGCAGGTTTTTAATTCACTGATTTTACAGTCAAAACTCATTTTCATGAAATGCAGTTTGGTCTCAGAGCCTAATAGAAACTACTATTTAAAATGCTTATAGAGTCTCCATTAAATTAGTATCAGATGACCTCTTAATGTCTTCTATCATGCCTTGGGTACAGAGTATGACTATCCTCCTCTATGAAAACAAGACAGAGATACAGCCACAGACATAGTGAGCAAAGACCAGATTTTTATTTTCTTTAAATGGAGAAGGTTATAGGCATCAGTATGCAATGATGACAGCATGCAGGTATCTGCTTCTGAGTGATTCCAAACTATCAAGCAGGCAAGTAGCCTGCTGTAGAACAGCACCTTGAACACTTGTCCTCCAACAGGAGATCCATCCTTCACCTTTAACAGAGCCTTTTCTACATGTGAGGCACTGAAGTGTTAATTTCGTTCACTGTCTTTCAGACTCACTACACTCAATATAACACAAAGTAACTTCACAAGACCTCCCAGCAGAACATTTAAAGACACAAGTGACACTAGACAGCTGGTAACATTCTATTTCAAATGAGAAACTTAAGTGAGAACAGGTAAAGTCTGGCCCTGCTGATTCCCTTTTTATGGTAACAGAGCATAAGACAATGATAGTAGCAGCTCTTTGGGTTTTGGAAACTTGAAACTGTTTGCTAGTGCTGCTAACGTAATTCACGCTACAGGCTACCTCGAGGCTTGAAAATGCAAACAGAACTGTTCTTGTCCTTGTGTCTGTCTTTGCAATGTGTGCAGCATCTGGAGCAGCAGCACTGAAACAAGGATGAGTGCTGAGGCTGCATCTCTCATCATCTCTCACCACAAGCGGCTGTGGAACAAAGTTTTTTTTCTTTTAGACCATTAAACCAGAGTTGGTGCAGGCACCTTAATGAAGCACTTGCACTTTTTAGAGTACTGCTTGGGTCCAATATGCAAAGGAAAGGTGAGGATGCCTTCCTAGCAATGTTCTCTGCAGGGATATACTGCCTCCCCTCTGGCACACAGAGATGAAAACCTGAACAGAAGCTGTAGCACAGCTGTGGAATCAGTGAGCTTCTAATGCTGCAAGCAGTGTCGTGTCTCAGTAGCCATTTGGCAGTGCATGCTTGTCACTGGCAATCTGGGAAGAGAGAAAAGGGTTACATGATGAGCTGTGGAAGGTCAGCAGCTTTTAGCCATCACTTGTTTGTGTGTCAGCTGCCAGCACAGCACCTAATGAGCCCCAGGAGTTACCTAAAGAGCAAAAGAAGCCAGCAAAAATGTAGGTTGCATAATCTCTGATGCCTTCAAGAAGGCACTAATGAAGATGGCAAGCAAGGAAAAAAGTCACCGAGTTTCTCTTGTACTTGTCCTTGCAGTTTTTGGGTTGTCAAATGTGGGCAAAAAGAGGAACCACAAAATGTTGCTGTTCCACCAGGACTGGTGAGTAGTGCTTGGCTGCTTCCACCTATGGCTGCCTCTGGTTTCACTCATGACGCCCTCCATAAGAGTTCTCTGCATTTCACTGGCAAATTGGAATGCAGTCCTCTACAAAAATAAACATTTTAGGCTGCCTAATGATTCACCAAAAGGCTGAATTCTCATATAGGCAACAGATTTCTCAACAGCAATGTTTTCTGGCGTAGAGATTAGGTATGTATCTGTCATGGTTCAACACCTGCCAGCAGCTAAGTACCTCACAAAATGTTCTGCAGAATATCTTGGCTTAGTTTAGAGCTCTAGATAAATCTCACTTGAAATTTAGGCAGATATACTCAGGTAACTCTGACACTATAAAAATAATAGACATATGTGTTTCAGAAAAATTGTTAAAGTGAACACAAGTGTCTTGTTTAATCCCAGCCTGAAGAAATGGTGGGAGACAAGAATCAGGTTTGGATCGACAACAGATCCTTTATTTAGAATTGCCATCCTAAAATTCAGTTTCTTGTTAGAAATGAAATTTTCACACCATCAGTTCATACATTCCAAGATACTTTTGTAAATTCAAGATGTCAAAACATTAGGAAATTAAAGCATAAGTTATTCAAATTATTTTAAAATGAGTTTCCCATGAGCAGTTGGAATGCTTATAAAGGGCAGGGAAAATAAAGCTTCCTCCCTAAATATCTTTAGATGTTCACAAGACATTTCTTATTTTAACATAAAAACAGAGTACATGTGGAAATGTGGAGGGTGGAGAAGTTTTCTGTTAGCAGGAAATTCAAAGTGAGTAATATATCCATTTAAAGCACATGCTGATAAACATTCCCAACTATGATGCTGGATTGCTTAATCTCTTTTGTTTTCCTTCCAACCACATGAGATGATAGACTATTTGTATAACACATAGTAAATGGAAGCAATATCCAGTATGGTACCTTCTCTTGAAAAATCTGTGTTTGATCAGCATAGGGAGTGTGTGGTTTTCATGACTTTGAAACAGTAAGCAATACACTGAGTTTACTGTCTTAAAAATATAGAGCATTAGCAAGCCTCATTCTATCAAGAGGAGTCCTGAGAATTGCTCTGTTTCTCCTCTGTCAAGGGCTACAACTTAATCATCTTTTCTTTAATTGAATAATTCTGTTATGGTAGAGAGTGTAAGCAATTGTTACACATGCTTGAATCTGCATCAACATGACATAAATAAATCAGCATGGTTATGCTTATCTAAAAGACATTACTTCTGCATAGCCCAAAGAACAGCCAAATGCTAAAAACTAAAGTTCTGGTGCAACACATGGGGTAACATATGCACTCAGAGTAAAACATGTGTCATAGATGGGGATGGCAATGAGGAAATAGCTGATTTCAGCTCAGCAGGATTTAAAACCATAGACCTGGTAATCAGAGCTGCTTGAAATGGGAGGTTTGATTGAACCTGCTACAAGTTGCCAAAAAAAAAAAAAAAATTAAAAGGAGAAAAAAAAAAAAAAAAGAAGAAGAAGAAAACCCAAATAGTAACTGAAGGCAGTGCAAGGAGCCCGCCTGCAGCCCATGAAAGCTGCTCAAAAGGAGAGAGGAACTCTTCCCATCAGTACTGCATCATAAGTCAAGCTCGTGGAATAGGGCCCAACTTAAGGCAGGAGTTATTCCCAGGGAAGGACATCGTTAGCACCAGCTTGCTCTTTCCTGCACTACTGTGACTGGTGTGTCCTGAGTGGATGTTCTCCCTCCAGGGACTGGTGGAGCATTCCCCACAATTGCAGGCGGCAGCACAGAGCCCCTCCCTTAGCAAGTGAGGAGCAGGGACACTGGTGACAGCAGCAGCCTTAGCAAGGCAGCTCACCCTACAGAGGAGCCCAGCACCCTCAGGAACAGGAGCGTGGAAGAAGCATTTCATAAAAATAGAATAGTTTAAGGGCTAAATGATCTAAGGAAAGGACTTTCAAGAACATCCAGTTTCAACCTTTTTGCCATGGGCAGGGCCACCTTCCACTAGACCTGGTTGCTCAGGGCCCCCTCCATCTTGGCATTGGACACTTCCAGGGATGGGGCATGGACAAGTAACGGCTGATATGCTTACATGTCCATGGTTGGAGCCAGCTTGACACAAGACAGCCCGTGACACCAAGTCCTGCAATTTGCTGCTGCTTCTCTGAGTCATCTGAGTAAATTAGAGACTACAGGGAGAACTTGTGTCCCTTCTGTCTGATCTTAAACAACCAGCATCTGCAAAGGAAAGTGTACGTGCTGCTCTGTGCGACCCTGATGTACACTTGCTGCTACATTTACTGCAATTCCATTTTGTGCTGGCTCCACTTTCTATTTGCAGTAAGTCAGCAGTATACCTCCTCAGTTATTCCAAGCAGGAATATGGCAGCTCAGAGATTTTGGGATGGCTCAGTGCCCCAACTGCAACAGGGGCTCTACAAACCAGAGCAAAAGGGGCTTACAAGCAGCAGACTAACTGCTGCCAAAATGAGCTAGCCCAGAGCCTTTACCAGCCCAAAGGGGTGACATTGCTCAGCCAATGTCATTGCTGAGCAAAAAGTTCCAGATGGGAAACGCAGTCAAGCAGAGAAGCATCACAGAAGACTTAGAAGTGTAGGACCCCATGCCTAACTGGATAAATGCATTGGAAGAAAAATAAACTAGAATAGATAATAAACAGCCATTGGAAAAGCAGTGCTAAAAAAGGTGGTCTAGTGATGGAGCAGTGAATCAACTTAGTAAATTCTACTTTAAGCCAAACTCAAGATTCATTTGGGTTTTGACTGACAAAATATTAACATCATAATGTATTTATTTATAACTCACTTTGTAAAGGGTTTCATAACAGTACCTAAAGGGTTTCAATTATACAGGCTGAATTATATTGCTTCAATAAAATTTTATTTTGATTGTGTTTTATTTCAATATAATTTGATTATTTCTGCAAACAATCACTTCTGGGTGCTTTATGTGTGAAATTAGTAGATAGAGTAATTTGAGTATCAGCCTCAGAGGCTAGTTAGTGGTTTTTGTAAAATAAGTCAAGAGAAAAGAGATCTTTTTCACAAAGTTAAAGGTGAGAGAAGAAAATCTTTTTGTCAGCAGAGCTGCTAAATCTCCCAGAGCACCCTCAGCCTCCTTGTCTGACCAAGGCCCCTGTTCAGGCTGGATTTCCCACAGGTCACCTAACATAAGGAGATAACATCCCCTGGGATAAGACTCAAGAATCAGGTCCATACATTTTATACAGATACAAGAATTAATTATGCTGTGAGGCAACATTCTCACATCAGGACACTGTATTTCAAGGCAAAGCCTTAAAAAAGATCTGATTGTGCAGAAGAATCTCTGCATTTCTCTATTAAATTGTTTTCAGCAGATAGTATTCCCAGCAACTCTCAATAACAGCCTTTATCAGGCAGAAAATTGGGGGTTTGATTTGGTCTCAGCCTCAGCAGCATTAGATAAGACCTCAGTGTCACTGATGGCACTGCCTCCACTGCAGTCTGAGGAGGATTTAACCTCAAGTCTAGTCAATTCCAAAAAGCACCTATGAACCACAGAGCATCCTAAGCTTATCCCTCTACCTAAAGGGAATTTATCAAAAGAAAAATCCTCAACAGACCTTTGACTCCAGTTCATTACTGACAAGCAGTTGAGCAGATTCTTTGTCTCAGAAAAAGACAAGTCAAACATCTCATAAACTTTACAAGTGTATTAGAAACTCAGTGTGATCACCTCTCCCCAACACATTTACTTGCCACTATTTAATGCTTATCCAGTAATATTTACTTACTCAACAGCATAAAGGCAAAAAGTAGGCACCTACCAGCAGATAATAAATGCTGGATTTCTGGTAAAGAGGAATATAAACTACAGGTGCTCAGCTCTCTTTTTTACATTAAGAAACTGAAGGTTCAAAGGGTAGCAAACAGCCAGGCAGCAGTTCACTGGGGTTTTTTTTCATTTCAAAGACAGAATTATCTAAATGCTATGTCCAATTTAAAAACCGGACTTGTTTTTCCACCTCTGATTCAAGCACTGACACCCCACATCTTGCAACTTGGATAAAAATAGTTTCTAATAAAATTTCTAAAAGAAGTTGTTAATATTTTCAGCTGATCTTAAAAATCACTTTTCGTATTAGAAAAATCAACAGTCAAAACAGAAAAGAAAAAGCTCTGGGTAGACATTCAATACTTTTAAATTTTTTTTTTAAATTAATTTTTCCTTCATGAATCAGAAAAGCATGCTCTCATTTAATATATAGTCTTTTTTAGATTCTTTTCATGAGACCTGCTTCATGTTTCTGCTGCACAGGTCAGTGACAAAAACCCATGGTTGGAAGCCAGCCTCAGAGGTGTTAAGCCTACACAGTGCTTGGATTTAAGCCCATCTGGGAGTGGTTTTGAGAATAAAAACTGTAGAATGCAACTACACTAACTTGCTTAGGATTTATGGGGCCCCAGATGTGTTGTTCTGGTTCTAACTCTGAATAGACACTTCCACAAAGAAAGTACTTACCAACATTTAAATATTTCCTGAGACATAGCTTTTTCAACAGGAATACCTATTAAACTTGTCTTTCATTCCAACTACTACTTTTAGTCCCAAGGTAATATGATGAGAAAAGAATGGAAGATTTCCTAACAGAGAAAAATCCAAAGTTTTTCTCTGATCTCCAGAGTGCCATAAGCAAGCTTCTCTCCTGGCTAAGCCTGCAGCTTTGCAGCTGGGGGTCAGGGTGACATTGCAAGGAGTGTGGGCCTGTGCAAAAAAACTTTTTTGCCGAGTAGAGGATTTGAAAAAGGGGTTTTGCCTTTTTGTTGTTGTCTGTGTTTGTTTTTTACATAAGAGTTCTGAGGAACAACAGCAAGCATTGGTAAATGTTTTAAATAGAGGGATTATTCCTTCTACCTACCTGCAAAGAAACAATGTAGGACTTCTGCCTTGGTAATACACTACAACATAGAAACTGTGGCTAACCACAGGAGGGAAAAAAAAAAAAAAAACCTACAAAAAGGTCAGTTTACTACTCACTCCCTAAAATTTCCTGCTCCTAGTTGAAAGATTAGACAGGAAGACTGTAGGGCTCCTGCCTGAAGCTACCATCTTTCTGCTGGCTCTGCTGTGGCAACTGAAGAGGCTGGCATCTTCCTGACATGAAATATAGGTAAACAATGAGGTGTCTCTGCTTTCATCTGCCTATGTACAAAGTACAAGACTATGGAAAGGGAAAGCTAGCTGAACTAACCAATATAGTTTTCATTTGTTTAAACACAGAGACATAGGGCTCTCATTTAGCTGCATCTGACCTGCAAAATATGTAACATCCAGGAGAAAATTGGCCCATCTGATGTTTAGCACCTAACAGCTACCATTGTATTCATGATGGGGTGTTTACAGAACATTACTTCTATTGGCTTTGGCATCCTGTTTATTAGAATAGTTAGTTTAACAAACACCTAGTTGAAACCAGCTGAGACACAGGGAGATGCTGTAGTCAAAGCCTTCTCTCAACTTGCTTGGAAAGTATTTATCATTGCAGTATAGTTCATCACTGAATACTTACACAAAAAATCACAGTGGGTGACTTTGCAATATTTATTGCAAGTTCTCTCGAACCCCAATGTTGTACCATTATTTCAATAACTCAAATTACATTCAACTAAATTCAATTACAATATAGCAGTAGTTTGCATTTCTACATAAGCTACTAGCGCTTATAAAGAAAATTACTTGGGAGAGGAAAATAGGCTAGTTAGAGACCATAAAGAGAAAAAAAAAAAAGTCATAGGAAAAGAACAGCAAATGCAGGGATCATAATGAGTGAATCAAACTACTTTCTGGATCTGAATTCACAGTGTAATTTCCCTACAGTAGTCATAAAGAAGGACAATCTTCTTCAGCAGTTTAAACAGATTTTCTTTTCATAAACTTTTGTTTTACATCATGTGTCTAATAATCAAAAATACCAGGGAACAAAAACTCTTAGCTGAAGCAGAGCACCAAAGTTTAAGACTTATTTATTACTTCTTTTATATTCTCCACCACAAAGCTGAAAATACGTTTCTATTATTTGAACAGCATGACAGAAGCTTATTTTGGCTTGGCTGTCATTAGAGACTAAACAGATGAATTTGGTAGATATTTGGTTTCAAGCACTCTTCTAAATTGCCAAGATTAATCACAATGATACAACTTAAGTATATATTTTAACTTAATGTCCCAAAACAAGTTATTCTACTCCCAAGATAAGTGAAATTAATTACCCTACTATCATTATAATAACCCTAAAACAGTGTTAAACTCAATTGGAACCTGTACACACTAAACCCCCAAATGTTTACGAGTGCAGGTTCACTGCACATTTGCTACACTCCAGTGCCATCTGTCTATAAAAAGATAATTAACATTTTCAATAAGAAGAAATACAGCATGTTGTAAAGTGTATTTGGTCCTAGGCCATTGAATCCGCTTCAGTTCTTACAATGAATGATGCTGCTAATCCTTTTCTGTATTAGGAAAAAAACCCAAAGTCAAAACAAAACAACTAAGAAACGCTGTGTCCTCAGTGTATGTTTAAAGCAAGCTTTCCTGAAAAACAAAATCATCCAGAATGCCTTGTTAGAGAGATGGTCCCTGAGGTGTCACTCTTAAGTACTCCCCCAAAATAACCTTATAGTCTTCCTCTAAGAATTTAGCTGCCTTTTGAAGACCCCAGAGAAGCTGGGAATAGCTACTCTGGAATTTGCATTTAGGAGACCATTTGGGGACAGCCTTTTCAAAACCCACAACCTTCAGTGGAGGGACATAAAAATAACTGCTCTGCCAAGCACTGCAACACAAGGGATCTGACACAGACCCCAGTGTGAGTACAAAGCAGGTTCATTAAATTCAGAGCCTTTCCTTTCCTCCTGCACGGTTGCTGGCTGGGGAGGGTTGTTTCTCCCCACTCCCTGTGAAAACTGCACAAATACAGCTCTTTGTTCTTTCAAAAGTTTGGTAACAAGTTTTTAAACAGCCTGATGTCAATTTAACAGAGTGCTGCGTCCTGGCCATTCTTCCTAAAAGTGTATTCCCGCAAAACTTGTAGGGAAGCAAAATACTGTATGCTTGATGCTACTACACGTTTTGTGTGTGTGGAGGAGCTACTTCTTGATCACACATTATTTTTTGAAATGCACACTTTATTTTTTTTCCCCCACGGAAAAAAGAAAAGAAAAAAAGGAGCTTTTAAAATACAAACTCCCCCTTTTCAACGGGGAATTAGAGTAAGTAAAGGAAGAAAGACGTTTTCCAGGTGCCGGAGCGACTCCTTTCCTGCGGCTCTGTGGATGCGCGGGGCCGGGAGGCAGCCGGTCCGTTCCCGGCGCATCTGGCTCTCCAGCGGTGCCATCTGCTGGTGCCGCCGCCGCCAGGCTCCGCCGGGAACGCCGCCCCGTGCCGGAAGGACAGCGGGCACAACTCTGCTCGGGCCTTGGCCAGCAAAGGGCAAAGCCAGGAAACGTCAGCCCCAGCCAAAACTTTTAAGAAAAGCACTCTTGTCCTTCATATCCTCCTCCAGGTATTTTATAAAGACAATTCGTTAGATAAAGAAAAGGAGAGGAAGAGGAAAACAAATGTATTTAGTGCTATACCTCATTTTCTTCCAAAAATGCTATTTCTGTAAGTCAGGCAAAAGTCTCATTAAGTAGCTACTAGGTCAAAGGAAAGCATGTACTGCAAAATAGCGTGTTAACATCTAACACTGTCCACCTGCCACAGACATGCAATGAAAGACCATGTTGCAATCATGGCTTGAAGTCACAAATGAGAGCAGCTGTAGGGATTAAGCAAGAAGAGGTGTCTTTAGCAGTAGTCAGAGAGGAGAAGGCAGGCAGGCAAAGGAGAAAAGTTGAGCGTGCAGGCCCAGGGCAGGGGATGAAGCAGGGCAGAAAGAAGCTCAACCAAGGTATCCGTGTGTGTTTGGGCACCTGAAGTGTCTGGCAACAGCATTTGTATCAATGGGTGACTGGTGAAGGGTCTGATTCTGTGACCCACAGCTCACTTGTCTTTGGAGTACACATGCTCACACACACAGATGGTATAGGTCTTGAGACAGATATTTCACCATTACAATATTCAGTGATGTTCCCCTCAGATTTTGCTCTACTTCTTTTCATCAGACTCTGGAAGAGATTGTTTGCTGCCAAAAATGAATTCACCATACCCACTCCTCTGACCTCAGCCCAGTGCAGTTCAGCCCCACTGTACCTGTCTGCCTTCTCCACCATCACCAAGCTCACCAAGGACTGCAACAACTTTATCCCAAACTTGTCTGAACAGGTGCATATTCTGTTGCTTCATTTTTTTGCAAAATACCATCTGTTATATTTGCTTTTTCTTGTTCCATTTCCAAGCTTTTCAACACATCTGAACTTGCTGGCAGCAGACCAAGTACTGACTTTGAGCAGATATCTCCAGCTGTAGGAAAAGTCCCATCTGTAGCTTCAGGCTGTCCCTTTGCCTCACGGATTTCTTTTTCTTTAATTGCAATTGAGGCCTCAGCAACATTTTCAGATGGTTTATCATCAGCTACTACTGTTGAGGCAAGCTTACAGCTTGCAGCAGTTGCTCCTATTTCAGCCTTTGCTACATTGTTTGAGAGGTCTTCACTGCTTGTTTCTCCCACATCTTCTGTCTGCATTTCCTGCTCTTGACTCTCTTCCTTACCACTGGAGCCCACATTGATTGAACACTCACAGTAATAGTAACCAGATTCCTGCTTCTTCTTACGCATGGCACAGAGATCAAGTCGACTGAAGACCTCTGTGCCAAAGTGGCTGTCTTCATATTCCTTATACAGATCTGTACAAATTTTCCTGTAACCCTATTTGTTGAAAGAGCAATATGACATTTTATGTGTAATATTTGTGCACAAATACACATGCACTTTAGGAAGGTGTGTCAAGTATTATCTTAACAAAACCCAGCAAAGAAAACACCACCCCCTGATTAGGATAACAGTTAATCAACTTCATGTGGAAGTATTTAAGCTGATACTGAGAAAAGCCTACCATTACAAATTACAGCTATAGGAAGCTTGGCTTTTGCCAAATCCTCCATCTACCCCACCCTCCCCAAGAATAAACACATGCCAAAGATACAAAATCAAATCAATTCAACCTACTGTTATTTAAATGCATGTACCTAATTATAGATACTTCAGGCAAGTTCACAGTCACCATATATAATTATTCTGAATTGTCTTTAGGAGGGATTGCTTGATTTCACCTAGTTTGCTTTTCCCAGTTTAATCTTACAGCTGTCTTAACAGACTGAAATTTAACCCTTCTCATTGGTGCTCACACTCCACAACAGTAATTAAATTGTGTGCTAAAGACAGGTTAAAAATAGAGTTCATGCACCTTCATCCCTGTGAGCAAAATAGTTTTCAAAAGAAATTTAACTCAGTGACTTACTGGGAAAACAAGCTCATTTCAGCAAGCCAAAAAAGTAAAAAGAAAACCTCAGCAGCTCTTAGATAGCTACCAAGCACTGTCAGTATCTCAATGGCCAAACGCTTCAACAGTCATGACGCACAAATGAAAGGGTACACTCCTAGAGATGTGTTTTCAAACACTGACACATTCTTTTCAGACTAAGAAAAGTAACTTCTATTGCCATAACCAAAGCATATGCTTAGAAATCATTGCACTATAAGACTGTCAAGACCAAAAATCAGCAGTTCCTCAGTGTGATTTCTTTGCGCTTCTCCCCCTCAACAAGTTTGGGCACAGCAGCACGAGCTGCATTGTACAGGTGTCACCAGGGATGGATGAGCAGCCCAACAATTCCGTGGTTCCCAGGTCTTTAATTCAGACAGCAACAAGCTGCCAACTTATACAAGGGGCTCCCACAAAGCATTTAGCCTATAGCAATCCACATATGCTAGGGGCACATATGGAGATGTAATGAAGGACAGATGAATTATCAAACAACAGAGAATAGTCTCCGCCTTCTCCTAACCTAATGAGTATGTGAACTAACAAGGCTCCAAGGAGCTCCTTGCAGCGCATTGCCTCAAAGAGCTCTCAATCAGTTTGTTCAGACCTGCTCCCAGACACCAGGGAAAGAAAAAAAGAAAAAGTTTTTTTACAAGGTTTTTTTTTTTCCTTTTAATGACAGACTTATTAGCATGTGGATATGTACGGTTCACAGCATGGAGATTGTGGGAGGACAGCCAGTGTCACCTGGATAGAAGGTATAAATAGCTTCACAACCAAATACATCAAACCATTAGGCACTGCTGCCTGAGGTGACAAACACTTGAAAGTTTAAATAAACTAACAGTACCCTTTTTCTGTGCCCTAGAAACACCCATGTGTCAGTCAGAGGCAGGCTGTTCAGGAGCCAGGAGCCACATGTCACCTAAATGTCATGAGGTTCAATTTCTGCTGAAATGCAGAGACATACTGCACGTGGGCTGTTTTCTGGGTGGTTTTGGAGGATAATGGAAACTTGAGTAAGGTCACATCATTGAAGATAACTTATCAAGCAGCCAGAAGAGGGCAGGATTAGGACTGCCCTTCCATTAAAAAGCACAAAATATTTTAATACAAGTGTGAGACTTGTTAATACTTGTTAAATAACACATTTGCTCTCTCACAACCCAGGGTAGACCACAGCTATTTCCAGATCTGCAACAAGTGAATTTTAAAGCAGCATAAAAGGGAACGAACAAACATTTTCCACTTTAGCACAGAGGCACTTGATCCACAGCTTTGCTGTGGCAGAATTGAGATCAGGCAGTGCCCAGCACTAAAGAGTAACAGCCCACACTGCAAGCTCTTTGTCTGTGTGCTGGAGAAGGCTCTTACTACAAGTAATGAAGTGGATTCTCTTAAGAGGTGAACTGTTCCCTTTTGCTCTTTGGAAAGGTAGAGGTCACGACACCTGAAGAACGCATATTTTGTTTATGCCAGGGTCACGCTGCCCATTTTGAACCTGATCTTCAAACACTACATGCTGCTTCTTTGGTAGCTATTCAGAATAAAAAGCACACAATCCAAGATCTCTCCAGTCTTTTGGGATATTTAGACACACAACCAAAGCTAAAGATGCACAACTTCTCAAGGTGAAAGTTTACAGTAGTATTAGTTTTAAAGAGAACCAGCTCCTCTTTCCCCGCAAATGAGAAAGAGGTCTGCAGCTACACTACCAGTATCATCACATACCTCGCATTAACAAAGTATTCTTGTGACATAAAATATAAACTGCGTTAGCAATTACCTTTTAAGCTTCATATAACAACCACTTCAGCTGTGTGAAATACTTAAATAGCACCCTTTCTACAAGGAAACAGTTATTTATGGTACAGAGAAAGTAATTACAGCCAGTAGATGGCATCATAATAACTTAAGTGTATGTTGTCTTATTCATACTTTGGCATCTTCTAGAGTTTAAGAAGGCTGATTTCTCTCCTGCAGTATTTAGGAATGGGATACTATAACAGTTTTCCCCTTTTTATTCATATTATATTTTGAAAGAAATGCAGTAAGTTGACAGTGTCAACTTTGTCTCAAAACACAAACTAATCTTCCAATTTGGTTTTTGAGATTATGTTCTATGTCTAGGGTTGAGCTTTACTAACCTCAGGGAGAGTTGTACATGGACTTTCAGAGTTCACATGCCCCTAAAAATCAACTCAACATTTGGCCCTATTCCACTTTAGTTTCACAGTCCTGTCTGAAAAATAATATTTTAGGAGCAAAGACTCTTTGAAAACTAATTTGCACAGAAACAAGTGATGCTTGGTAAGCAAGGGAAGGGCAGTGAATATGGTCTAGCTGCAGCCTAGGATGGTTTTTGACACTGTTTCCTGTGAGATCACCATAGAGAAGGCTGATGAATTGGCTGGCTGAACATGGAGGTGAATTGAAAATTGGCTGAGCAGCTGGCTCCATATGGCAGTGATTGGTGGCACAAAGTCTAGTTGGAGGCTGGTAACTAGAGATGTACTCAAGGGGCCAGTACTGGGTCCAGTACTGTTTAGCATCTTCATTAATGATCTAGACATTGGGGCACAGTGCACCCTCAGCAACTTCACTAATAACAAACTGGGAGAAGCGCCTGCTTCACTAGAGGGTACTGCCAGCCAGAGGTATCTAACTGGCTGGAGAAATGGACTGATAGGAACTTCATGAGGCTGAACGAGAAGCACAAAGGTCAGCCATGGGGGAGGAACAAACCCAGGCAGAAGTACAGGCTGACAGCTGACTGTGAAGGAGTTTTGGAGAAAAAGGATCTTGAGGTCCTGGTGGACACCAGGTTGACCACGAGCCAGTAGTGTGTCCTTGCAACAAAGGCAGCCAGTGGTATCCTGGGCTGCATTAGGACAAATGTTGCCAGCAGATTGATGGAGATTATTCCCCTCTGCTTAGCACTGGTGAAGCCACATCAGGAATACTGCAGCCACTTCTGGGCAAGCCACTTGATATTCTAACATTTAAAGACCTGTACACTTGCATATTTATATACGTATACGCAAAGAGATGGCGTACATAAATCATGGTATGCGAGATTAAGCTATATTTAGTGCTAGAGATCAAAAGGAGAGAGCATGCAGGAAATTACAATTCTATTTTTTAATTTTAAATTTCATAGTAAGAGGAAGTGTGAAAATACTCCAGACGAGAGTCAACAGTAATTCCTACGTGCTTACTGTAGTTTCTTTTGCATTAGACATTGCAGATGCCTCTGCTCATGAAAATCCCTATAGGCTGAACAAAAGAAAGAGCCTCCAGCACAGAACTATCAGTCCTAGCCAACTTTGATTTTATCATGTATACAAAAGGCTAATATCAAGTCAATATGAAGTACTTGAACAAGGTCATTTCTTTAGCTATTATAGCTTTTTCTGGTTTCCTTTCTACATGCTCCTCTAGTGTTTCAGGTTTGCAATATATTGACCTCATAAATACAAGTATTATTCCTGGAAACAAGCAGGACAGCATTCCACTGGGAAATGAGCAATCTAATCAGAGCTGTTTTTTACTTTAATTGTTTGTGATAAATCCCATACAATCCTGCAGTACAGGTTAGAAAAGCACATCACACATTTCTAGTATAAATCAAGGCACCAGCCTGACTTCCAACATGACATTAATCTTGTTCTGAGGTAAATATTACTCAGAAGACAAATATTGCTCAGAAGCCATCCTGCCCTATGGAAAAACAGCTTTGCATTGTTTTTGTGCAGATTTGACCAGCAACAATGGGAGGGAAGCAGTCTGTACTCTACAAGAGAGCCATACACAGCATTAGCAAGAGACCTCATTTCGTCCAGGCAGATATGAACAAACAACTGTGTTGACCAGCCTGTACACTGCTTTGTTAAATAAAAAGTTATACTGTTCTGTGGTTGCAATGATTATTGCTTAGATCCCGAGGATCTCATTGAAAGAAATCACTAGAACTGAGCCCAGGAAAAATATTCTGAAACCCACTTACTTACCCTTCTTCTCAATCTTGATGCTTTAGAGAGCTTCAGGAAAGTCAGATGGGGTTTGAAGTCCTTACTTCCTGAAATGTCAAGATTCATTTCAATAAAGCATTCTTCCACAGCTTCTGGAAAAAGAAACGTAAGAAAGAAATGAGTAACAGTGGGGAGGTAGGGAAAAGTATTGACAGGGAGGTTAGACAAAAAGCCACTATCCCTGTCTTGGGCAAGACAGCTAAAACATACCACAGGTAACCAGTTGCTACATTATCACAGGCAACAGAAAAAATTGAGAAAAGTGCTCAAAACCAAAGTTCTGCATGACATACAGACAGAAGTTTTAAGTGTGAGACTGGATCCAAACTTCTGGTATGTACAACAATTCCTTCTGAATTCATAGATCCCCTATCAAATGGTGAGTTCAAGAAAGCATCTGTCCATGGCAACCCTGCCAGGAACCAGATGCAGCCACCACCAGTGGCCACAGCTAGGGTCTGTGACAGAACAGATTCACCTCAGTTATTACAAAAAGCAATTCAAGAAGCAAAGTGCTTCCAGAAAACAAACAAAAAAAAAAAAAAGTGGCTAGATTCCCAAAACTACTACAACTCCACAGCACTTACAGCAATTCAGGAGGGAACATCACACAAATATAATGCTACTTCCCCAGATACAAAGTGTTTATGATGGTATTGGCTTAAGAACCTCAGTCACATATTTATAAAGCCATAAGGTTTTATTCTTTATAGAATAAAGTTCCTGTGTGTAACTCCAGGATTTATATTCTTCAATGTCTTTCAGCTAAGTATTTTAATGACAAGTCAAACCAAGCTGAACTGTTGGTTTTCATGAACTTTGGCAATGCAGTTTCAAGTACAGCAAGGTAACGTTTGCATGAGGGAGTTCCCTACACGTCTGGCAAAAACAGATGACACCTTGTTCAACAGTTGTATTTAAATAGTAAGAAGTAATTCCAAAATTACACCTAAAGCCTTGGCTAAGGCTGGAGTGATTTTTCTTACTGAAAGAGATCTTTTTACCTTGATTGTATAAAGCAGATAAAATAGTGGGGGAAGAAAAGGTGGGGGAGCATCAACATTTTAAAATGGGAACCTGCAACATTGTGGCTCTTCCAGTCAGATCTCCCCTGCCTTGACACCTGTCCTTGCTACTGCTTAATTGCTTAGGCACTGAAAGAAGAAGGACTCAATGTTGAAACTGTGTAAAAAATAGCATATTACATATTTACATTTGTTTGAAATCCCCCACTTCCATTTTATTTTTCCACCTATCAGGAAGTTTAGCTACATGTGTGTTTGCTAGTTTGTCACATGCATTTGTATCAAGGCCAGATCTCTAGCTTGGAGTTTAGCTAATTCATAGTTTAAAATGTTTCTTCTCAGAGTATTTATGAAGGAACAGCAGCTGGGGTTGTCTGATCACTTTGCCAAGGCAACTGCTTTTTATATTTTCCATCTGGAAAACACAAAGAAAAGGCTCTAGTTGTCTAAATAAGCATCTAATGCCCTTTTAGATGCCCTACAGGATGTCCACCTGGCCTCCAGCTGCTGCTGCAGAAGGTGCAGCCTGGCTGTAGGTCCAGTGTGAGTGCTGCAAATACTTTAGGACATCTGAAAATGGTCCTAGGTGATTATGGTTCAGTATCAAACAACCCCTAAAGTGCCCTTGGTATTTTGTCAGATAGAATGCATTAACATGAAGAATTTCTGAATACTAAGACTTTTTGTTCCCACGTCAGTTGATCAAAGCACAGCAAGCCCCAGAGAATAAACACAGCAGAAGTGTCTAAGCTCCCTCTAGAAAAGAAATACCCTTCCCTGTGCATCATCCAGCATATAACCTACCCTAGCTGCATAAAACAAACCAGGTAGATATTAACCTAAGAAAGAAAATCTGAACATAGCATCTCCTCTTGGCTACCACCCAGCACCAAGCCTACTGAAGAGCAGGAAGGGGTTCTTACTAGAAGGTGAAGGTCTTACTGCCATGAGCAGTTTTTCAGAAAAGCAGATGATGAAAGGAAAAAAATCAAGGCCAGCAATCGTCTTCAAGAAGTCAGTATAGGAAGAAGGCTCCTGAATGGTGTGTCCTGCCCATGCCAGGTGACACTCAGTTTAGCAGACATTCTATTCTCTAGGTCATTTGAAAAATATCCTACAATAGCTCCAAGACATCTTAAGCAGTATCTTTTCTCCAGAGTGGATGAGGTCACTAGCAGCAAGATAAATCCAGTAGTGCTCAGTATTTACCAATTAGTTGCAGTTAATTGATCTAGAGATAGGTTAACTCTCCACTTTGAAACTGAAGTCCATGATGTAGGACCAAAAGCAGATGGAGGGCCAGCCACCTGGCTAATGTCAGAAACACTTCACAGGCTGAAAGATTTCATTAGGGCAGGCAGAACTCAAACTTGCTGACAAACCATCAATAAGAGCATGATGAGGCATGGGCAGCTGACAGGTCAAGCTGTCTTGACCTTTGCCAGCCAAATCATTGGCCCAGCATGCTGCTCTAAAAGACAGCATTTAGAATTCACACCTAGTTCATGACAACCCAAAATACTGACTAAAAGGTACAGAAAAAGAGTTCTAATCCTTGTATAATAATTAATTCAACTGCTTTGCTGAGAGAGGGGGAGACAAAATCCATCTCTTTGGAGATGTCATTGAAAGGATAGACTTTGATACATATTTGCATAATTCCCAGACTCATTAAGTTCTAGAAATGGTCAGAAGTTATGCAGAATAGAACAACACTGGAAGCTACGACTCTCTGAATAGCAAAATCATTGGTAACAGAGTTAACAGCTGGAAAACTGGCAGCTTGTCTCCCAGTCAAGGAATTATTTCAAGCAATCAGTGAACAATCATATTGCATTAAAAACACAAGTACTGGCAGAATATTCCCAGGGCTTGCAATCAAAATTTTTCTGCTCTATCTAATTAAGGGTTTCAGATCAGAAGTTAGATATTAGGCTTCCTAAACTCTGAAGATGCAGGTTATCCAGGCAGAGAACACAATGGATCTGCCACCCTCTATTGCAATGGCCTTTGCAGCAAATGCAGGTCCAAGAGGCTATTTAAAGAGCATCATAGCACACATTCTGAAGAACCAAAATTAAGCACTTTTTATCGTGATAAAATAGCATGATTAAGATTGACCTTGTATGGTATGACTGATTGGGAACAAAATTCTCAGTTATGCAAGACAATAATTCAAGGGAAAACCAGTCACTTTCAGATAGAGTGAGATACTCATTTCTTTCCAGGAGTGAGGAGAGTGCCAAGGCAGGGCTGTCAAAACAGTCAACCAGTCCCTTATTTCAATGGCACTGAATTGTATATATGTTGTAGACAGGCATGTACCAAATATGATCATATAGGAAATTGCATCATCTGCCTTCAACTTTGTTATTTTCCAGTCAAGATTCTTTCCAGCTAAAGCCTTGAGAAGAAGCAGTTTGTGCATAGGAAACTTTGTTGAAATTGTAATCCTAATAAGTAGGGACAACATCAGTGTACTTTCAACAAAAGCACAGCAGTTTTGAGTCAAAATTTGCTTTGGGATGGATGGAACAATAAGAGAAGCAGAGGCCAGAGTCAAGCAAGAGGTAATGGATAGTGAAGTGGCTAATTTTATATAGCTGAGGCAAAGAAGATGTTCATAAAAGGCATCCCCTGTCTAGTTATAACATCGACTACTTAAGAGGTAAAACAAACAGGAGGATAAGAGCAGAACTATTCTATCAAAGCTGAGAACTGAAGGAGGTCGAAAATAGCATCAACAAAAAGAAAGACTACTCTGAGAATCATATTCTTTGAAGTTTACACAGTGTCTTTGTATTGAATGCCTTTTTGAGAAACATTAGTTGAACTATGCTTCCTTTTTGCTTAGTATGAAAATAGGAAGGAAAAATAATGTATATTGATTATTTCTGTTGGAACAGAAGCCCAGGACACAGATTAGGTTCTGCACTGTAGGCTAAAGCAGGTCCTAAAAGCAGAACTGGGTTAGGAGGAAGAAGAGAGCATCAAGCCTTCCTGAAACTGTAGTCAGATGCAGGTAAGCAGATCAAAGGTATGGAATATCTCATAAACCCATCAGTGCTTTGGGAAATTAGAGCAGAGGATAGGCTATTCCTACACTTCTGTTTCATCTTCTACAGTGGGAGCAAAAGACTGATTTCCTGGTGCTACACACACATATCCAGACAAATACTGATTTTTGTCACCTCCCATCCCAGAGGTGCTTGTGATTTCATGCATACTCCAGTTTAAAGGAAATTCTTGTTAACTCAGCTGGGGCCAACACTTAATAGGCTTTCAGATTATTAGAATGAACAGAGCCCCAGTTAGAAGTGTCACTTTGAACACTGTGCACACCTCAGGCACAGTGTTCTGTGATTTTCCA
Organism: Cettia cetti; assembly: GCA_013401135.1. Classification (NCBI taxonomy): domain Eukaryota; kingdom Metazoa; phylum Chordata; class Aves; order Passeriformes; family Sylviidae; genus Cettia; species Cettia cetti. The sequence continues at coordinate 29,100 of VZUI01030033.1, read as the reverse complement.
ACTGCAGGGCAGGTTAAGTTAGCCTTGCTCTGTGATCTTCACATGAATGTCTGCATTTCACCCGTCCCATATTTGTACATATAACCTATTTTAGGCCTAATGCTCTGCAGGAACCCAGTTGTTGGCTTCATATTTAACAATTAAAAAGAGAGGAGATGAGAGGAAAGGCAGCACATCACAGTCTTGCACAGCAGCTTGGGCCAGTGCTTACGGAGCTGACAGACTCTACAAACTGGTTTATTACAAGTACTAGAGAATGAGGTTTTGCACTTACCTGCAATTCTGTTAAGTGTTTTCTGGTCTTCCTCCAACATTTTCACATATAGCACTTGGTTATGAAACTCTCCAATCCCGTGGAATGTCAAATTCAGGTCTTTACCTTGCAAGATGTCTTCTACTCTAGTCTTGCTTTGCTTTAGTGCCAGAACAGCCCTTAAAAATAATCAATATATAAATGCTGAAAGTTATTAGGTTTTTTACATATGGAAATATTGTTTTATTTTTAATACCAGCCAATATACCTGATTTTGACTGCTCTGCAGAGCTATGCAAGGTATCAGAGGCACACTATTTCATTGCTAATTCTTTTGTAACAGTTAGATTTCAAATACACTACACCTTTCACTTCAACCTTAGCTTATATATTAGCAGTGAGTTTTGTTAGTGAACATTCATAATATTAACATTCCAGAAAAGCTATGAATATATGCTATTGAAGAATTAAAAGGGATAAAACTGAGCTTATATTTGTCTCATGTAGTTTAAAACTTTATCATTGTCATTTTCAACTGGTTGACAAATTTTATTCTTAAACTAAAACAAATTCATTCTCCCACCTGAAGCACAATTAGCATTTTTTCTCCATTATATCCTCCTATTCCAGGCTAGGTAACAAACCATCAAAATGATTGTTATGTTCTCAGCCCTGTGTCCCATATTAATAAATTTTAGATATGTACCTTGCTGTGCACAGAAATCTCAAAAAGGTGAATTATCCAAAGATATTAACACTTCAAATTAAAACATCTTCTTAAAGACAGAAAAAGTACAATAACTAAATTTCTAAATGTAGACACCAAGAATTCCAGCAACTTAGAATCTGCTGAAGTTTTACAGGTGCCCTTCTTTGCCCTGGTGTCTCAGGAAGGGGGATCCTGTCAGTCATCAAACTGAGTTTAACCAGAAACCTTCCACTAAGGCTTCATACTTCTAACAAACTGCAGCAAGACTAAAGACTGCAGGACACCACCCCTTAGTGTTACTGGGCCTCCTGCAGCCACATTTATTTTTTCATTATGCCTAGAACAAGTTTTGATGGCATTCATTCCACTCTTTAGAAATCTTAGACCTGTGTAACATCCAAATAGAAACCAGGCAGTAAAACCCACATAGCACAAAAAAATGCCCTTTGGAAAGCATGTCTAATGCATACAGAGGTCACTTCAGCCAACATCATGAACAGTCCTCACTACTATATTGGAGTTATTTCAGCTCTAACAGCATTTTTCCAAGACTCATGAGAATTCAGCAGATAAAGATATATCAAAGACAGGACTGAAGTTGCAAAGAGTGAATTCTTTGCAGAGGATTTTGATTTTTCCACCTTAAAAAGCATGGCTAATCTAGCCCTTCATTTAAGTTCATAATGTCTAAGTGAAAATTAAATACTTCTAAGAAAACTTTTCCCATCAAATGGTTTATGTTGCAAGGAACCCTAAATACCATTTAGTTCCGAACTTCCTGCCATGGGTAGGGGCATCTTCCAGTAGACCAGGTTACCCAAAGCCTCATCCACACTGCTTGAATACTTCCAGGGATGGGTCATCCACAACTTCTCTCTGTTCAGGGCCTCACTGTAGTTAAGAATTTCTTACCAGTATCTCATATAAACCTGCTTTTTTTCAGCTTGAAACCATTCCTCTATGTCCTATGTCAATGTAAAAAGTTCTGCTCCAGCTTCTACCCTGAGATTTGAAGATACCTCCCTCCCACTGTGAGGGGCTGGGGCAGCTTTATCAGCTGTGCTGCTAGCTTGAGAAATAGCTAAGCACAAGACAGTCTTTCATAGGACAGCACAGAGCAGCAGCTACTGAGCTACAGCCTCAGAAGAGCTTTGGAGGTAGGTAAAAGATACAGGATGAAAAACATTTGGCAAGGCAGATCTGCTTTTCGTTAGGTATGTCCATTATTTTTATATTACAGACACACATCCACTCTTAAGTTCATTAACACTACTTAGCTCCACTCACCTCCCTAACCAATTGATTCCCATTCTGATTGCTGCTCTCAACTAGCTTCCTATCCTCTTGGACATCAGCCTGCCCAGTCAGCAGCACTGGCACAGCATTTTAGTACTGAATTACTGTACACTGCCTTCTGCATGTCTCCTTAGCCCATATAACACTCTTATTTTTTCCCCCTCAAACCCTCTGAAAAAAGTCTCTGGAATGAAAGATAAAGCAGGTGATTTTAAAATAAGGCACACACAAGCCTGTCATATGCATCTTAATCATGCTTAACTGATGCTGCCTATATGGGCAGAAGAGGCTTTTTCTAGTCATATTGGGGTTTTTGACACCTTTCCAGCTAGGCATTCTGCTTTACACCCAAGCAGATCCTGTGTGATACTCATATGGTGTTGAGGCCTGTTTTTCATTCCCATACTGGTATGTGCCAGGGCCCCTGGAGAAAGGGCTGTTCTCACCAGGTTCCCACCTCTACCACATGATGCCTTCCCAGGCACATAAGGGCTTTCCTTTCTGCCTCCTTATGTCAAGGAGTTCCAGGTTTCCCAGCGTGGTACAGTAAGATAAGGCTTACAGAAAAACAAAACAAAACAAAACAAAACCTGGAGGAGTGCAGGAGACTGGCATTATTTTCTGAAGCTTTCTATCAGTTCTAACCTTCCTGACCACAGGATAGCTTTCCTTCATCATCTGTCAATAGCTGCATCTTAATTCAGTGCCCAGTTACAGCCCACAGCTTGAATTCAACAGGAGGAGAGCAGCTTGGAAAGGAACTAGGCAGATTTTTTTGTTGTTGTTGTTTTCTTTTTAATGCAGTATATCTTAACAGCCAACATTTTCCAGCTGATAAAAATATGGCTGATCTGAAAAACTGTGGTTTCTCAAAAGAAGCAGCTCAGGGAAGCTTACAGCTGTTGAGCTAATTTATGGTAGTAACACAGTAAGAAAGCTGTAATACTATTTACAGCCACACTGCTTTTTCTCTTCACCCCATGGAAGATAAGAAAATTTCAATCTCTGATGCATCACAGCTAGCTTTTGTAAAGATCTTTCCCCACAGGTACTGAAAGCAAGCCAGAAACTGACCAAAAAAAGTTTCAGAGAAATTGTGTGTAGGCTCTAATAAAACATGATTCACAATAGCAGCAGTAAGGCTACCACATTTACAGAAAAATTAGCTGCTCTTGAATTTGGCAGTATTCTTACTTTTTCACTTCTTCTTCTGTTCCCAGATGAGCTACTATTATAGTAAGGTGCATAGTTTGAACAGGAAGAAGAGCTCTTGATAGGTCAGGTTCTTTAGAGAATATGAGTTCTTGAACATCTTCAATTCTGTCCAAAATCTGCAGTGGAGTAAACAGGAGACAGAGAAACAAATTTTCATTTTAGAATGCCTACACATTACTGAAAAAAATTCAGAACGCCAAAGCTTTACACACCCAAAAATGCAACAGTGCAACTCAGTGTTTAAGCCAGGAATCCAGAAAGCCACCTTCCTCTCCTCCCCACCCCACCCCAGATTTATCATATAGGAACTTCCAGTTTTGAACTTAATTTTTCTGTTTTCCTTTTTAAAGCCTACAGGCTAAATTCATAGCTCTCCTGTGAACCAGAAGCCATAGATCTTAAAGTAGGTGCGAATCTGACCCTAAGCATGGTAGATTAAAGCTCACAGCCCTGTGTAAATATTAATAGGATCTTCATGCAGTTGTCAGTTGTTAATAGACTGTGGAAATTGAATAGCATTTCCATAATTAATCTTATGCCATTTTCTGATTACAAGTTTGATCACAGATTAAACTGATATCTCTTCCCAAAAGAAAAATGTAGCAGAAAACAAAGTAGATTGACTGGGTAAACATGCTGTTTTCTCAGCTAGTGTTTCTCAGAACTGTGTTTCTGACTCTTGTGGATCTATCTGTGCTTTTACACAATTGACTCCAAAGATTTTTTTTTTCAATATGTGCTGTTAAGATTTATAAGCGAGTCACAGGAACAGGCAGGAGAGAGAAGAATTCATTCACACAGGTACTAAGTATCTGGTGGAAGCCCATATTACAGAGAAATCATTTATAGATTTTCAGATTATTTCACTGAGCAAACTCTGGCTTACACACCTAGGTGCTCACACATGTTAGAGCTCCCCTTTATTCTTACATAGATCGAAACAGCTGGGTCAATATGCTTTTGTTTTGCAATCTTTCTCCATAAAGCCTAGCAGTTATTGTGCAGCCCAGTAAGTAGTCCCACAACCTGCACATGAGAAGAGATTAGCATAACAAATTCCCAATAAACATGAGGTTAAAAGCCACACACAATTAAAATAACTATTTGAAGATACAAACTCCCTGAATTCAACAGCCCTTAAGGTACATTTGTCACTGTGAAAAAACACATCGCTGACTCTTACATTAAGTTAATTCCTACTGAAACTGAAGCACAATTTATTGCAGCCTGCTATTTACAGCATATGTTTAGATTGTTGAAAACATTGAGCAGGAATCAAGCCATCAAGCTGTCCGACCACACAAACTACAACCTTTGCTTCAACAGACTAGGCTAAGTACTAACAGTAATTCTAGAAAAGAGCCTCCTGTTGTCCTCCCTTACCCAATCTTTCCAAAAACATCCTTCAAATAAGAAAAAAAGGTCCTTTTGTAAACCACTTTGAGGTTTAGACATCAGGAAATCTGAGTTTGAGTGAAATTCTCTCAAGTAGATATTTAGCTATCACAGAGCAGTTTTAATGTCTTTTCTTACCTCTTCTGCTTATCTTCCCAGCTTCCTGGTCCTCCTCCCATAGGAACAGTCTACCCTATCACTACACTGGTTTGGGTTTTTTTGGTGCATCAGTCTTCAACACTTTTCCATAAGTGCTGTGTAGTTGATGGGATAGCTGGGGGGTTTTCAGGAAGTGAGGGGCAGGAAGGAAGCACTTAAAATGGAGTACTGAAAGCCTGAGACCATAAAATTCTTAGATTCAACCCAGTACAAGCCTGGTTTCCAGTCTTCTGGAGCCCTGCTTAGACACAAAAAAAAAAAAAAAAAAAAAAAAAAAAAAAAAAAAAAAAAAAAAAGGCTGTGCACCCACCACGACTAGAACAAGGCTTTTCCTTTGTCTTCTTGAAAGGGAGAAAAATGTCAACAGCCCTAGGCCCTGCCATCTGGAGAGCTCTCTTAAATAATTAAGGCAAAATAATTATTCCCAAAATGCTAACAGCATCTTTAAAACCCTTCTGTAATAAGCAAGTTCTACAGAGTAGCAGACAACCAAATTGAATGGTCAGTGAGGTCAGGAACCCCTGCTTTAAAAATAAAAGCATCTAAAATTGTCAGAAAGCTATTAAATATGCATGTACATGTGTGTATACACACATTTGGCCAGCAGGTCAAGGGAAGTGATTCTACCCTCCACTCAATTTGGTGAGACCCCACCTGCATGCTGCATTAAGCTCTGGGGCCCCCAGCACAGGAAACACATGGACTTGTTGGGATGACTGCAGAGGAGATATACCAAGATTACTAGAGGGATGGAGCACATCTTCTGTGAGGAAAGGCTGAGACAATTCTGTTCGCTCAGCATGGAAAAGAAAGGGCTTCAGAGTAACCTAATTGCTGCCTTTCAGGGCCTGAAGTGAGACTACAAGAAAGATGGAGAGGGTCTTCTTACAAAAGCATGGAGTGACAGAACAGGGAAAAAGTGGATTAGTAGCAGAAGAGAATAGGTTTAAATCAGATATTAGGAAAGAATTATTGATTGTGAGGGTGGTGAGGTACTAGAACAGGTTGCCCAGAGGTTGTGGATGCCCCATTCCTGGAAGTATTCACAGCCATGTTGAATGGAGCTCTGAGCAACTTGGTCTGGTGAAAGGTGCCTTTGCCTATGGCAGGGGAGTGGAAACTAGATGACCTTTAAGATCCCTTCCAGCTCAAACTATTCTGTCATTTCTTTACTCACACTCTTTACACATACATGCCAACCTTGCAGCACTGCACTCTGTGTTCTTTCAAGGCCTCACACAAAACAGTCTCGTGTCACTGTCATCCTTAAAGGTAGCACTTAGGAGGAACACAAACTAGGAGTGTCTTAGGCAGCACATCCAACCAGGGATGTCAGAGCTGCCAGATTACCAGAGCTGGTGTGAGTGCAGGGAAACATGTAAGAGAAGGATTGAGAGACAAGAAAAGGAAAAATAAGGGAAAGACATTCTTTGAGCTGCATAGGATGTGGTCCCAGGCCATATATTAAGACACTCAAATCTCATTAAAATAGCAGAATAAGTTAAGCATTCATGACCCTTCAAGCTGTTCCATGATCTCATTCCTCATATGGCAGGAAACTTTCCAGTTTCCATCTTAGATTTATTCTTTGCCCACATCATACCCATTTGTTCATCTGCCAACATTGTCTTCAGCTTACACAGTTCTTTTCCTGGCATTTATCTTCCTGATGTTCTCTGCACTTTTGTTCACCTCTCAAAAGCCAGTCATATGTAGTAGGAATCACCAAAGTTATATGAGGCCATCCTCCAGATAACCTTCAAAGATCATTCTGCTCAAGACAAAGCCAGAGCAAATAATTTCCTACCAAGAGGAAGGCACCTTTGACATCTCCCTCTAACACATGCATAAGTGTTTTTATGCTTAACTTAGATACAAACAAAAACTTAGAAGCCTGCCAAAGCAAACTACTGTACCACAACTGCTTGTCACACCAGAGGAAAAAAAAAGGGAAAAATTCTGTACAACAGATACATCAATCCTACTTAATTATTGCCTTCCAGCAGCATAAATAGTCATGCCAGATACTGCATGAAAGCTTCAGCTGGGAAAAAAAAAAAAAAAAAGGAATTGAGTTATATATTGCATCAAGCTATCTATTTGGTTTGTTGGAAAATGCACCATAAACTACTAGCAGAAGCTGATAGTAGAAAGTTGTATTTTCACTCCGTTCATACACGTTAAAATCCACATTTTGCCTTTTACATTTTATTTATATGAAAAGATACCAAGATATATATCTAATAGAAATAATAATTTACACAACTTATATACTGTTCCTCCATTCTGCCTATGCTAGCTGGACACAGTTTCTGATTCAAATTAAAACTTTCCCCTGTCTGTGTCAGGTGGAATAGTCTGCTCATTGTCTTGACATCTCAGGGCTTTTCCTTCTCTTCATAATATATTTGAGAGCACAGTCATCTGCTGCCCCTACATAAAGGGCATGGGGCATGTCCCACCTCACAATGCTGCTGTTCCACAACGCTGGGACAGAATCCCATCCAAGATCCCTTGGGATAACAGCAGATACTGGGACAAAGTGAGAGGTCTGTCTGCTTTTGCATACCTGCAGAAACATTGCAGATGCAAACAAAACATTGCCAACAGCAGGTCACAGCTGCCTGTGAAAGGCTAAAGCTTAAAAAAAACCCCTGTCCATAAAGGTACTGACAGTGCTGCTTTGGAAATGAGACATTCCACATTCCTCTTTCAAAAAGCTTTCAAAATTCATAGCAGCAGAACAAGAATAAGTAGTTCAAGGTGAGCCAGTATCTCCCCTCTTTCTTTTCAAGTACAAAGAGTCATGCAAGGCTCATTTGAAGCCCCTAACTAAAAAATAAAGTGTGAAATCTGCCTCTTCAGCTATCATATAACTTTTGGAATTTTCTTCCATGAATCATAAGACAGGTCCCTGTAGCAGCCAAGCCCTGCAATTCTGTATGACATTTCAGAAGCAGCATTTATGGTGGAAACTGGAAAGCTTTAGGTCCCCCACAAAGCCTCCATAAGAGAATACGTCTATTTGTATTTCCATATTTGCTGCACTTCGGTTTAATGCTATGGAGGTGAAAGGATCTATTGCTTTTTCCAACACTGCTTAAATATAGAGTCACAGAATATAGCACACCTTGAAGTATGAGCATATACACTACACACATAGGTTCTTGAAATTAATCATCTATCTAGGATCTCAGGACAAGTTTATTTGATAAAAGACAGAAGAAAAAACTGATCAATTCTTTATAATCTCTGCAGAAGAGAAGGAAATTCTCATTTGCCATTGTGAACTTCAGTGGAAAAGGAGATGAACAAGCAAATAGATATCCTTGCACTAAATTCAGCCCTAAGAAAATGTAGGATGGGGCAACACAAGATGATGAAAGCCAGGTCTTTTATTTGAAAAAAGATTACAGAATAGAAGTGATGAGAGACACCACCTCAGACCTTACAGAAAGGACAGTGGCAATCGTGGAAGTGATTTTTTTTTTTCCCTAGCAGTAGTTGAAACATGGATGTGTATAAACACAGCTCTATCTACAAAAACAAAGTGCAGCACCTAATGGTTACTATGAGGAAGGTGGCTCCATCCCAGACCCAACAAACCACCTGGGGCAAGCAGGCAGAATTTGATCACTCTTGGCTTGTTAACAACCCTCGAAATCAAGACAAGAAATTAAGCCTAAGTTAATTCTTTTAGTAGGACAGCTACTTCAAAGTACCTGATCGTCTGTTATTGGAATAGCAACAAAATAATTTGGAGCCTCTCTTGGACGTTTCTTAGACAGTTCTTGTCCTAGGTCTTCTTTCTGATCTTCTACAGTACCCCTGGGCCCTTCTTGGATATTACCTTGCTCTTCTCTCATCACTGTACTTCTTTGGTCTTCTTTTTGCAGAGGCAGGTCTTCTTTTAGCTGTTCCTGTTCTTGGCTCTGGTCCTGCAGCTGTTCCTCTGTCACCATCCCATTCGGGTCTGCTTTGTCTCCAACCTGCATGTTATGCAGCTCCACCACTCCTGCTCTCTTCTCTTGGCTCTGGTCCTGCTGGGCTTTTTCCACTTCTCCTCCTTGATCCTGTTTTTGGCTCAGAATCCCCTCTGGCACCAGCTCCACTACAGCAAGCTCCCTCTCACCCTCAGATCTTATCTCTCCCTGATTTTTTTGGGGGGTCCACTGTTGTCCATTACCTAACACTCCCTCACCTTGGTTCTGGAGGCAGGTTTTCTTTTCTGGGTCACAGCCCAACTGCAGCTGCACCATGACCTTGACGCCAGCAGTGCCTTGTCCCCACTCCTGGGGCTGCAGTTGTACAGTTACTTGTGGGAGAGATGGCTCCGGGCCCTGCTGCTCTAACTGCACCTGCACAGTCACTGATGGGGCCTCCCACCTTGGACTTGGCCTCTGGGGCTGCACCTGCACAGTCACCTCCGGGGAGTCCCACCCCTGGCTCGTGTTCTGGGGCTGCACCTTGACAGTCACTTTTGGGAACTCCCACCCTGGGTCTGTTGGTTGTGGTCCCATGTTTGGGGCCATGCCTCCTTGCACTGGCTCCCTCTGTGGGGGCACATGGATATCATTCCCTCCCTGCAGCTCTTGAGCAGAGGGCAGTAGCTGTGCACTGGAGGGATGGTCTCCTTGCTCCAGATGTACTGGTGAGCACAGTTGCTGAGCTCCTTCTGGACTTTCATCCACCTGAACACATTCCTGGACCACCTCTTGAGGCTGAGCTCCCTCTGGACTTCCCTCTATCTGAACAACCTCTTGATGCTGACTCCTGCACAGCTCCCGTTTGATCACCTTCATCCTACAACACCAAAGCTTTCTTCTTCTAGGCCGGGGATTCTCCAAGATCTTCCTCCTCTTTCCTTGGTGCTTGAAGTACTTTTTCAATGGAACTGGGAGGAGGGGAAAAAAAGAAAAAAAGCCTAATAGTCATAAAATATATATTTCATGCAATAGTTCAGTCTGGGTTCAGCCCTGCAGTTGGGCTCACTATGGAGGAAATTCAGCCTGGTCAAACAGCTCAGTCTAATAACCTCTGGAGAGCCTGATTGAAGATTGAACTACTGCTTCTAGTCATTGTGCTGTGGTCTTGACTTCTGCTCTTGCCCTGATTAGGTCTCCCATGCTTTAAAGCATGAGTACACCATTTCACAGCATGCAGCACCACAGAGACAGAGGCCTTATCAAGGGACTGCAGGTGTGTTGCCTAGAGGTAGTTACAGAGATTGAGCATAGCCTGAGACAGCCTCAGAAGCTGAATACATACGGAAACAAGATTGCCCATGAAGCTCTGGTCTCCTTTAACTGTAGCATATTACCATCTAATCAGACCTGCACACTACATTTTTCTTTCCCATGTATACATTACAATTTTTCTACAGCAACTTCTGCCTCATCCTCATTTGTCTTTATCTCTCCCATTCACCGTCATTCCCTTTTCAGTAAAGTTGCAGAGGGAGATGCTTTTCGCATCCATACTGTTTAAGTACAAGCACTGAAGGCACTGGAAGAGCAAAGGAATTTTTCCCCCTCCTCAATTCAGAGGTTAATTCCACAGAAGCCCAAAAAATCAAGAATATTTCTTAAGTGGTCAATGCAGCTCAATTGCACTCAACAGAAATAGCACTTTTTAAAGAAGATATCTAAGCAAATAAATTCTACAGACAAAACATCTCATCTGTATGAGAAAAAATATTTCACATTCCAGGTTATGACTGGCCTTGACAAAGTCCTTCCAAATCATGGCAACACTGAGGGTTTTTCCCCAATAAAGCTATAAGAGGTAGATAGATATTTTTTATAAATCTGCTCTCCAAGACAACCAAAATGTTTGTTCAAATTTTGCAGGAAAACTAGATCCCTTCCCACCCCCACAAAACCCACAATCATGAAAAAAGTCACAACTAAATAGAAAAAATGTAAAAAAATTGACACTCAGCCTACATGTTTTAATGTTGGGCAATCCAAGACAAAGGTAGTGCAGTTGTCTCCTTATTAAGAAAAAAAAACCAAAACCACCAAACCATAAAAACAACTAACCCAAAATTTTTTTAGTGGGCTAATGATGAAAAGCTTAAGAAACTCATATTGAATTCATATGAAGGCTATTATAGGTTCTTTCCAGAATTCAGATGTTGGCACTTTGTTCCATAGAATGGACTAGTTTTTAAAAGGATAATTGAATCCTTGCATATATTTCATATGTAATTTCACTAATCAGATAACTACATTACTTATATTCTATTATGCTTTACAAATTTTTTTGACTATATATCAAATCTAAAGACTTAAGGAAACTACTTAAGATTTTTAAAATGTAAGAGGTCAAATGCTTGTGGAAGTCGACCAATCTTATCTCTCTGGAGGCAAAGCGCTGTGGTCAAACTAGCTATAAAATCAGCTATTACCCTTGATATTTGGGGCTGGACTCCAAAATAAGATTTTGTTCTCTGGAAAAGTTTAATCAGGGATATGAAGAATCCCTGATCACCTCAATGATCCTTAATAAAGGCACAATCTAACATATTTCAGCCTGAAACAGCACAAAACTTACTTTCAAACATCTCTGACATCAGCTTTGACAAAAACAAGCTCTGCCCTTGCTTTCATGTCTTCACTATCCAAGTGAAGAACTAGAAGAAAAGAACAATACTGAAGTCTTCCAGAGAAGCCCTTTCAACCATGTAACTGCTGTAAAACACACAGTCATTTTTTAAGTACTTGTAATGGCACATCAGCTCCTGATTACACTCCTCTACCTTCCTCACAGTCAAGGTACCTGAGAAAGCAAGCCATTTTTCTCTTTCAGAAGTCATCATGTAAATTAAGCCTCAAAACAGTGCAAGCCTCGGTTAAGTACCTATAACAACAGTTCAGTCAGCTTCAGAGAATGCAGCATCTAAATTCTTTGTAAACAAGTATTTAGATGTGTGTAGGTGAGTCAGAAAGTTTCATGAACAAAGTGACAGAATTCATACCTGTGAAACATAAACCCCACTGAAATCTTTGTCTTAGCAGTCTGCAGCTGAGGCATAACAGAAGTTTAAAAAAATTCTCTCTTGCACTCAACCTAAGCTGCCCTGTTAAAAAACATTCAAACAGGTAACAACTTGTAACACGCTGCCCTGGTGGTGGACATTTGTTGTGGCTTTGTTAGGTTCCTTCCCCCACAGAAGTACCATTTAAAACCATGTGGTCCCTCTTGCATTTGTGCCTGCACAATAACCTTCAGTAGGGATTTCACAGACTGTCATCAACCTAGCAAAGACAATGCAACAGCTCAGGTTGAGTATAGAAGAATCACATAGAAAGAAGCATCAGTGCCCTTTAGAAGATAATGGACTATTTTTGTGGTTTTCAATACATAACATCAAGGTAGTCTCATCAATATTACACAGTTCCTTCCCTACACTATTTCTCTTTTAAGCCTGTATTGCTTCATATGTGCACGTCTCCCACAAAACTTTCATCAGATAATTCTACCACCTAAAAAGAGCTAGAGATGCAACTGTTACCCAGCCATCCCTAGACTATTGCAAGTCCTTGCTGCCACTGTGTGGTTGTCATGAAGTTGAGACTTAAGGGCTCCGGTTTTTATGCCTTGACTTAATACAACCTAAACTCATCACAGGTTAATGAAGTGGCAGCATCTTGGTCCTTCAAACACTTTAGCACCTGAGTAAAATAAAAAGTTGCTGGAGATCCTGAGTGCCAGAACCATCCCAGAGAGCTCCAGACTTTTGCCAGATCCCCCTCTAACTGTAATTCGGAGCCCTGCCAAGCCATTTAGAAGAGGTGATAACACCAAATACTTGTCCACCCACAGCAAGGTCCAGTGCCAGTTGGGCAGCCAAGAGCTGAAGACTGCAGTCTGTACAAATAGGAAAGGTTCTTGCCCCTGTAGCACATAAATATGCCCTTAGGAGGTCCTGAAAAAAGACAGGAAGACCACCCACCTGCATCCAAAACATTTAAACCATAAAAAAAGTTCTTTCTTCAAATAAATAGTTTGTTCCATTTTCAGCCTTTTGACAGACAGAGCTCACACAGACCCTTGTATTCCAGCCAGTAGCTCTGAAACAACAAAAGCACAAGCTCCAAAGGCAAGCTCCCCCCACCCTCAGTTCCATACCAAAGGCTGGGAACAGATAGTAACTGTGCCTAATCCTTGACAAAAAGGATCCAGGAACATCCAGAAGGAAAGCTGACCTGTTCCATGAAGACATAGGCAGCATTTGCCCAAAGGTCTGTCTTTGCTGCTTCAGACCTCAGTCTGATACTTCTCACCTCCCCAATCTCAGAAGCATCAAATGCCCAAAGTGGATGACAATAGAAAATTCAACTATGCTGCCCTAAATTTTAATTCTGTGCAGAGCAATTCCCCTCTGCCCAGATGACTGCATTGACAGTATTAAGCTCCCTTACCATAGAGAAACCCTGGAAGCCAGACAACATTCACTTCTACCCAGAAGTGGATTTTGTGGTCCAGAGAAGTGCTGCAGGAAACTGATGACCACGTAACACTGCCTCAGTGTCTGTGAAGGATGATGTTGAAGCCTGCTTACAGCCACTTTGATACATGCAAAACAACTTCTCTGCATGAGAAGAGCTTTTACACAGTTCTACTTCATCAGATAGGTCAGAAACTCCTCAGCTGTGACAGTGACAAGCAAGTTTGCTGGCACTGGTCTGGGAAACCAAAAAAGTCTGTTTATGGGCCTTGCTTTCTGCAAAAGTCTCTCCCTTGTTACTTGGTTGCAGGACAGCAGGATGCAGATGCAGTCCAGTAGCTGAGGGGCAGACTTGCAGCTCAGGTCCAGAGAGAATACTTAAAATGCTGGAGATAAAGGGAAGATTTACCAGGTCCTGGTCAAGCATAGAAACACACAATGATTCACTTCTTGCGTTTTGCCCTAGATATGAACGCCTTCCTGGGCCTTTGGTGTTCCCTCTGTTCCTCCTCCTGATAAAGCTAGCAATTTACTGAAGTAATATGATATACATGAAGCAAAAGGCATTTTAAGCAAACAACCTTTCCTACAGCACACAAGTCTTTTCTCTGAGCAATACTGCCCTCTGGCAACCCATGCCTAAAACACCCACCTCATCCTGCCATGCTAGAAGGCTGTAATTATAAAAGTTACTTTCCTCAGTCTTATTATATATTTGTATGGTCACCAGGCCTTATTTCTCCCTCTCCGATTCCCCCAAAATAACTGCATGCTTTGCAGACTGGACACCTGTTTTTCCTGCTAAGATGCCTTTTCAGCATTTAGCTACCACAATGTTAGAGCAGAAGAGGAAGAAACAGGTCAAGGAACCTGCTACAAATACTCTTAGAAACAACACTTCATTATGAAGTTGCTTCCTTTACATCATCACAGTATGCCACAATCTCTGTTCATTTTATTCCCTATCAATTGAAACTAAATTAAGTCAGACCAAGAAAGGACATAGGAATTATTTGGCCTGAGTTTCTCTCTCTTACCGGTTTATTGCACCTTCATAAGTGGGAAATTTTGTTGCATTTGATGAGAAATGGTAGCAAGAAGAGAGGAAACAAGTTTAAGTACAATTAGTAATCATCTGTAAAATAGGGTTTCAGATAGAGATCTGTTTTACTGAGATGTACTTGGCCCTGTCTCATCGCACCTTTTGCTAGAGATTTAATACATGGCTAGGAGGAAGGGCGAAGGTGGGAGGGAATACAGAGCCATAGTTAATTAACCCATAATAGCAGGTGAGTGACAAAACACATCAGTGTTTCATGGCCTGTACCTACGTGTTTCTTCAGCCTAAACCCAAACCCTTTAGACTGAAGTAAATCCTTTAGTTGCCTTGAGTGTATCATTACCTGTAAATCAAGAGGCACAGAAGTTCCAGTTTCTTGACATGTTCATTTATTAGCTCCATTTTCCCAGTATAAAAGTGGTAAAAGCAGGGAACTCGCACCTCTCAAAACTGATACTGTATTTGGTGATGTCTATTTTTCACTTATTAGTCACCAAAGTACCCAATGTGCATTCCAAAAGCAGTATTCCAAGCTGCTATTTAGTAGTAGACCACTAATTCCCTACCAAAGCTAAATTTAAAGGGTTTGTTCACCTACAGAGGGGAAGCCAAGGAAAATGGGTGGAGGGTGAAAATAGGAGAAATGGGAGCTCTGAAATGAACAATATTTATGTTTGGTGGAAAGACATTAGCGGCAGGAGCAGCACCCTTTATAGGAGCAACACATACTTCACAAAGCTGCTTTTTCCTTAGTGGCTCATTAGGATTCCACACTTTGTCAGACCACACTGAATGAATTGTTCCCAGAGTACAGATGAATGATAAAAAAAGGCTTGACTTATATTTAATGATCCACCATTACCCTATCTGTGGATAGAGTTTCAGCATTTAGCATGTAGTATGCATGCAATAGTCACTATGGTGTCTCAGAGACCACCACTGCCTGGTGGAGAAGGAAAGCTGACACCACCATTCCTCTGAAGAGGAATGCAGTTATTAGCTTTTCAATGATGGTGTGTAGCTTGCTTTATTAGCCATTGTTTAAAGCACCATAATTAGAAAAAGTGTTAGATATGCAAGATAAACCATCCTCCCTCGAATAATACATGCTCCCCTGTGAGTTATAATCATTATACATGGTGTTAAAGAGGTTTTGTGGAAGTTTCTTTACACTGACTAGAACCAATCACTGGGCCACTTTCACATTGCAGCAAAAACCCAATACATCCATAAAATGTGTCCCAGTCATTGCTTTTCTTTATGAGGATCTCTGAGCAGCTATTAAACAGCAATTACCTTGGATGTTGTACTAATCTTTTAGGTGTAACAGAGGCAGATATTCTGTACATTGTCAGCTGGTTAAATTGTAATCCCTGCTGCCCCTCTTCCCCTCAGCCACAAGTGAAGCAGAACTCAGTTAAGGTATAATTCATCTGCCCATGTTAGTCTGCATTTCAAAGTACATCTTTACACTCCCTAAAATGAAGCAAGTATGTTACCCAAGATAAGCTGAAAATGATTTGCATAAGATAATCAGCACACACTTGAGATTACTTTGATTTTTGGTAGGCATATCATTTATGCAAGCAGACATTCTTTAAAAAGGTAAGATTCATCACTTCTGATACATGAGGAACTAAAATACTGAGACTGAAGTTATAATTAAAAAGGATGATGTTAAACAATTAACTGCTCTCCAGTACACATTGCAGGGATGTCCTGACTTCATTACTCCTTCACAAAGGCAGCACCAAAGCCCCCATTAAACTGACAGGTGGAAGGGCTAAACTCATGACTGATTTGAAAAAAACCTGTTCTGATAACCGTTCACTCAGGCAGAATCTTCAGCTCAAGTCCTCCACACCTGGACACCCTGAGCTGCCACCAGGTCAGCCAGACCCGGCACTCCCATCACTCGTTGGCACCAGCACTTCTGAGGCACCTATGGACCAAGTGAACACCACACAGGAGAGACATTTCTTGTGCAAGTGCTTCTGTCTTTATTGGAAAGCACTTTGCATGCAAAGATGGGGTTTAACACTATCAGATTTACAAAGCCTACAGCTGTGGGTTTTGTGACAGCATAGTCCAGGTATTGCCCCCTTACTCTATCACAATTTCTCATTGCACTTACACAGATTCCATAATCTCAGCAATATTTTACAAGTCAGGATATTTTAAGCGTCTGCTTTCCACCTATCAATTAAGGAGATAATCTTTAATCTGAAACACAATGCATTACATCACCTCAGCTTCTGCTTATGATGGTCTCCTGCAGTATCCAGCCAGTGACTGTCTGCAGTCTAAAGGATTTACTCAGTAAATTAATGGCTCTTCTTAAGTATCTCATATCCACTCAGAAAAACAAATATGGATTATTTGTTCCATTAAAAAAAATTATTCTACAAGCACACAAGAAGTCTCCTTCTTAAGTGACTGAGTGTCCAACCTCGGAGAGAGAGAATACTGTAGCTGAACAGCTAAGCCCTCACAAGTTTTAATTGATATACAAATTTCCAAACCCCGCCTGAGCATCCAAGCCCCTCACTGTCAGATCCTTAGTTCACAGCTGCCTGAAGCCTTGTTAATCAGACAATTACACAAACACTGTTCAGACAAGAAGAGTAAAAAGACAGACATTCTTTAGGATCAAAGAATACAGGCAAAAAAACTGTATAGCCTGGGTATCTGCCAGCTGTGCAGAAAGTGCTGCAAGAGAATATCTGACTAGCACAGAGCATCCAATCCTCTTTCACCAATAGCAGCCTGGGCTGCAAGCAGGGCTAAAGGCAGGCACAGACGTCAGCATGCTCCTCTCCAGATGAGGATACCTGAAGGACCAAAGAAAGCATCTCTCAAGACCATTAAAGAAAAATCCACCCCCCAGCTCCACCCAAAAAAATCCCCTGAACTCATTTCTTTTTACTTGCTTGGAGACTGGAGGCCATTTTAGGGAAACAAAACTGCAAATATCCTTTAAAAAACATCTTCCCTTGAAATAAAGAATAAGAAATTTTAACCTTGAACTCAGTTACTAGACCTAAAACTGCCCAAAGGAACTAGTAAGTCACTAGTTTTGACATAATACATAATAGGTATGTTATACTATAAATAGGGTTTTACCTATTATATAAACAAACATATTAGCTGGAAATTTATTTCAGTTATGCAGAATTCACATAATTGTGAAAATTACACTTCTGGTATTTAAACAAGAGTTTTAAGTTGGTAGCTTATATAGTTAATTTGCAAAGAAATATCTTTCACTTCTTTATTGAAGTGTTTCGAACTGCACTTTCCACTCTTCTGTTCAAGAAACATGATATGTACCTAACTGCACACCTGAATTTTTTTCAATAAGAACCTGTATTACACACACCTCCTTAGGAAAATTTTAAGCACACTAAAAACAATCTTGTGTATTGGTGTATGTAAACAGAATGAACCATTGAGTTACAACTGGAATGATTTTTTTCTGCCATGTCAACACTCTTCTGCAAAGTCATGCTCCTCTTGCAGTTCACCCTGCACTGAGGGACTGCAGATCTAGTCAGACATGAAAAGGTAATGTGTTTTGGGTTTTTTCTTTTCCCAACCTCCCTATCTGTACCCTCAAAGGAGAACTCAGGAAAATCAGTGTATATGTACACTCCAAAAAACTGCTTCTATTCCAATAAGTAGCTCATATTATGCATGCCTTCTGTCAGATGAACACAGATCCCTCTTCCAAAAATGATATAAAAGCATCTGAGCAGGGGAATGGAAACTGTGACGTAAGAGGCAGCCAGTGGAAAGACATATGGAGGCAGAGAAATCAGAAAGATATCAGCAGTTGGCAAATCTCCTCTTATATTTCACATTCATATGCTCACCACATTTAGACATAATGACAGTATCTAATACTCCAGCACCAGAAGAGAAGCTGTTCCCAGCATTCTCCAGAGAAGCACATACCATTATAGACATAGCCCCGTGCAGCACAATAATCCTACATTGCTCATTTGAATTTTGTATTTAAGCCAGACATAGTGACAACACACTGGACTGTAGTGAAGTCACACAACATATTACTATTACACCATCATGCAAGTATGAATTGTCACCTTCTATTTATACATTGCCTTTGTGTCCTAGGAAATGAGCAGAGCAAAAACTGTTAGGGGTATTTTGACTGTCATCAAGATATTTTCTTATCAAACTGAAAAATAATTTTTGAGTACAATGAAAAATTATCCCTGAAATCTTCCTGTATTCACTCTAGTGAGATGATAAAAATGAAGTTTTCAAAGTTTTCCCTGTGTATTTAGTCTGGCTTGGTTTAGGGGTTTGGGGGGATTTTTTTGGTTGTTTGGGGGTTTGTATTTTTTTGGGTTTTGGTGTTTTTTCTTGGTTTTTTTGGTTTGTTTTTTTTTTTTTTTTTTTTTAAGAGGGATTAAGGATTTTTTGTTTGTTTGTTTAGGATTTTTTTGGTGGAATGGAAAAGGTGTGTGCAGGGCAGTGTAACAGGACATTTTCTCCTGCATTACTGCAATATGCCCAGTGAAGAGAGTTAAGAACAACTACCTCCATGCCACAAAACATACTGTAACATGCTTCTACCAAACCCTCCTTGTGGTGCTTATGCCCTTTTGCCTGGAGGATACAAAGTATTTTCCTTCAATGACAACAACAAAACTGAGAGCAACATACTCCCAGCTATCACTGTGAAAGCTGTACTTAGACTGGTAATCTTAAAAAAAAAAAAAAAAAAAAAAAAAAAAAAAAAAAAAAAAAAAAAAAAAAAAAAAAAGGAAAACCTATTTTGTCCTGGTTTCTCTTTTTTCTCCTTTAGCAGGATGCATTTGGCTGGAATGATACCTCTATGTATACCAAGAAGTGACTACCCATGGCATCTGCACCAGTAGTCTGGGATGGGTTAGAGAGCTTGCAGCAGGACAGGGCAGAATGTTACCTCTGACTGCCCCCCAACAAGCTTCCACAAGGAAATGAAAGTTTGCTGCACAAATTTAATCTGGTACTGCAGAAAGAAGGTTTTATTAAACTGCACAATCTACCCAGTCTTGCAAGCTATAGGAGCAACCATTATTTTGGACAGAGCTCAATTCTGTACTTAATTATCCAGCTTAATGTGATCTGCTGCTGCTGAAGGTCAGTAAATGCAGAGCTTTTATCGTTTCTATCCCTCAAGTTGTTGGGTTTTTTTAAGCAACACATTGGGACATCCCAGGTAACAAGTCTTTGACAAGGAATTCCCAAATGTGACAGCAAAAAGCCAACTTCTCACTGCAGTCTATTAACGCTATTAGCTAAACTCATAGGTAATTATCAGCCATAAAGTGTTGAGAGCTCTGTTTGTTGGACACAGAATTTCTTAAGCATCCATTAAGAAGCTATTAAGACACACACAGGCACTTAAGTACAGCAGGAACAAATTAATTGCTTTGATATATTTTGTGATTGTTGTTGAGTCTTCAAAGAAATGGCAATCCTGAAACAACTTTTCCATCTTAATTTCTAGGATCCTCTCAGTGAGGAACAACAGCTCTAGGTATGTATTAGGCAAACATTACTTACATGCTGTGGCTTGTGCCTCATGTCAGAATTATTGTAAGCAATTACTACCCTAACATTCAAACAAAATTAACACGGCACAAACATCATAGAGATATCATGATTTTCTGTGGCTGAAGTGCTCCTGTACACTTTCAGGCAGGTCAGAGATGCTCAAAGAAGAGGCAGCTTTTTTTGCAGGTCAGTTATCTGCATTTCAAATGTGATCCCAACACACAAGAGAATAGCAGGAGCAGAAAAGGAAATGCAGAGCACTTGCTAGATGAGATACTCCAGGGAACAAATAAATGGGGATTTTTGAAATGTCAAGCTTGTTTCTGTAGAAGTTCTAACAAGGCTATTACTCAGAAGCATTCACAGGAAAAGAAAATATTACCTAATGCTACAAGTAATTTTAATATATTTGTGGGATGCACCTTCAGCAGATATATAGGCTCACACTTTCCTTAGAAACTGCTTTGAGTTTTTTTCAGTCACTGAAAAGAGAAACCATGCTTCACTTAATTGACTGCTCAAACATTCTATAAAGAACATATTTGCAGGAGTTATTTTGTCTTTATTATGGATTTTTAGGAAGCAGTAATTCACCTTTCTATATCAAGAAGGAGGCAGAAGAAAGAGTACATAAAACTATAAATACTATTAATTGCAGAGTAAGGCACAATATCATTAAGAGTTATGGAAACTGTCCCATCTCCTTTATTCCTTTTGCATCTGACTATCAAGTTTAAGAGAAAGAGTAATTGAACCATTCCATCAAAACCCTGGTGTGACTTAAACCCTTGCCAAGAATGAGCTAGCATTGATTACTTATAAGAGCTAGCAGTTTTAGAGCTGGTTTAGAGGCATAGAATATTCCCAGAACCTCAGAAGTTGGGCCTTGAATGAGCAGACAGCTGTGCCACCAGCATGAAGGATACAAAAGCGTATGATCAGTAGCCTCAGAAGCAATTCAAATAGATCAAGAAGAAACATCAACTGTAGTTGATCTATTTAAATTCATGAGATCATATTTGGAAACTTGGAAGAGAGCTGCAGGAATAATACATCTCTTTGAATTAACTCTCGTAGAAAATTTATCTTTTGGTAGTCTGTCTTAACATCTCAAGGCAGACTGACACCATTAGATGCAACATCAATAAAAGAAATAAAGAACACAAAAACTAATGATTAATAAAGGAGCTCTGAAAAAAAACCCACTCTGAGTTGGGGGAGGGCTTTTTTTTTAGAATTAAACACTATGGCAACAAGAATTTTTAGTTACAGCTTGTATACATATATATACACACACTGTATGTGTGTATATATACATACAGTTTTGTAACCTAAACATGCATTTTACCTATACAGGCTGCTGATTTGTGTCAATGTGAGAGTATAAATCAGATCACTCCCTCCTTAACTGTGGATACCCTTTACACTGCATATCCATAAGTTCCTTTCAGCACGAAAATTATCCCAAAAGCAAGGAAAGATTATCTAACAGAACAGCAAGGACTTATCCCTGTTAGCAGCCTGCAGAGGACCAACAAATCCACTCTGCAGATCAGAGCAAGCAACTTACAGAAGCAATTTTCCCCTCACAATATCCCCCTTTTGGCTTCCCAGATTAAGATATCTCCCAAGGCCATGCTCTTATTAAAGCAGTTAGAAAGCCTAAAGAAAGTCACAGCAGACTTCCTGCATAGCTAAGTGGAAGAGAGGCAAATTGGATTTAAGACTGTTATTCCATAGGTGAAAAGGAACAGCCACAGACAGGCTCTTGGGACAGCAAGACAGAACAGGCAGCCAGTAGTCAGCAGGGGACAAGGGCAAAGTGATCACCCCTTTTCATTGCATCTTCCCCAAGCAGAGCCCCCCAGCCCCTCGGCAATGTTGTAGAGCTACAAGACATCCCTCCAGAGGTGTGGAAATGCTCTCAGCCCAGGCTACCAGCCCTCAGGCACACTACTAACTGCTCCCAGGGCAAGGTAGACCAGCTCATCTGCACTTCTTGGGCAAACAAAACAGAAGATTTGCACTTCAAAGCTACTGCCCTGGCATTGTTCCAATAAACACCAAGTTCCTATTCAGGCTGTTATTAAAATCACATGCCAGACCCAAAGGACAACCTTAAGGCTGAGAAAAACTTTACTGTCCTGTTTCTCTGAAGAGCATCATGACAGCAATTACTAAAAGCATAAACAAAAATAATATACACAAGTTACAGAGAAGTGGGACACTTTTGTCATTAACTATTCCCAGTGGTGGCAGCTGATTAGGCCTACAAACACCATCTTAGATTTAGGTTATTATTCAAGCTGCATGTCTTTGAAGGCCTACTAAGGGCAACCAACAGAATCTCTCAGCACACCAAATAGCTCTAACTTAGAAGGTCAGGTTTCTAAAAACACACATTAACTAACAATTTGATGCCTCAGGTAAGTTTGTTCCAAGGACAGACATTAGTAAAATAAAATTTAAAAAAATTCAAACACAGGGAAAAGAAATTTATTCTTTTTTTTACAATCATTCCCCCTCCTAAAGTATGGGATAAAGATTCAGTGCAAACAGACTTGGGCTTTGTTTCTCCTTAGTTTTCTAATCATTTCAACATCACAAATAGACACAGCCAAAAAATATCTGAGAAAAGAGATTTAAAATAGGATATGTATAAACAATTCATAACTCAAATTCATAGCAGACTGCTACCTCCTGCTACATAAGCCAGCACTAATGGACAGCAATACAATAATTTTATACCTCAAGGAGCACATTTCAAAGGGAGATCCCCTTAGAAGTAAAAACAGGGTAGAGTCATAAGGTAGAGTAGAGAGCTATCATTAAAAAACCACAATACAAACATGCTGATCAATTAGATTTTTTTTCTATATTAGCTGCATCTTTACCCTCAGTAATATCAAATTAGCTCAGCCCACACCATCCCCTGTCCTCTCTCCCAACCCACAAAGTCCTATTGGCCTTAAATATTTTCAAGCACATCAGCAGAAGCTATAACTCACCATTTCTCAATGCACAGCACATTTACTTAATCAAATACAGCTCCTCAAACTGCAACACTACAACCACAATAAGAATTATCAAGTAAAACTTTACCATCTATTCATTTACTTACCTGCTAATAAAAATTCCAACAGCTTACATCAAAGCCCTTAAAAGTGTTTTAGCCAGCAACAGCTCTAACACTAGACAAATCTTTCAACTAAAACTTTCACTGCTTATACATAGAACACAGGCAGTTCTGGGATGGAATTTTATACCAAATCCAATTCACATGACTGAGGCTTTCTCATGAGTGTGACTCATCTGCACCTGTGATGAATAAAGTGATTTAAGCTGAAGCTAAACTACTTATTACAAGTTACTGCTTATCAGATAGAATTGGGAAGGCAGCAGGGCAAACATTGATACAGCAGAAATACCAAATATTTTTTCAATAGATTTACTACTTTGGCCTGTTTTCTTTTATAGAATAGCTGAGGATCTTGGACAATCTCAGGTAATTGGTAATGAGTAAGTGACTAGGGCTGGTTGTGACCTATTTGTGTAAAAGCTTCTCCTTCACCATGCTTTCTTTCTTTTTGATTATTGCTCTGTGTGTGCTTTGAAATTGGCTGAGAAAACACTCTTGGCAGCATTTAAAGATGGATTTAAGTTAAGGTGTGTGTGATAAAGCTTCATAGGCAATGTCGTTTCTCTAGTTTGTTGTTTTTAAAGAAAACGATACAGCTGATTTGAGCTGAGGCATTTCCAGCATTTTTAAATTAATAAATTGAATACTAGTAAATATGTGCCTCTAAACAAGCAATATGATTAGATGAACAGTGAATGTTTAGATAAAAATTCTTAGAAGAATATTCTGACCTTTGAGAAGGCAAGAAATCTTAAGCAAGTATTGCACAACTTGCTGATACTACCAAATGTCCTTTTCTCAAATCATGCTTCAAAGGGAGAATGCAGATTACATTGCAGACGGTACTGAGTCCTGTACTAAAATTTCTACTGATAACTTGCTCCCGAGTATGTTAGGGCCTCTGCATTTTTTAAATCATAAAAAATTACGTTGCATGTCATCAGGTCACAATAACTGATGTCTTTACACAGAGCTGACAAGCATTTTACAAAAAAAAAAAAAAAATCAATCAAGGTTTGCTATGAACTGAAAGATGGATTGACCAGTAAAACAGGAAGATCCTGAAATCTTCTTACACAATATATCCAGAAAATGAGGCTATTTTCTTTTCCTAAGGAAGTCCAGTTACTGGCGGAATTTATCTGTAGTTGTGGGTCCGGCTGATTTATGCAGGTCACAATTGGGTTGTTGCATTTTATCCTGATCCCTTTGCTGGCTTTCCCTGTGGCTGTGGAGGAGTTAGCACCACCAACCCTTTTCACCTTACTCCTTGCCAGAGACAAGGGATAAGGACTGGATGACCCATGTAATGTTCACCACAGGGACTGGTGGTATAAACCCTATATGGTGGAGTAAATCTACTTCTCCCACTTCATGTGGGAGTAGATCCTCATGGAAGGAAACACTGGACCCTCACTGCCGGACCTGAGATGAAGCTCCTGCTCTTTGGAGTGTGGCTGGCATGACCTTATCCCTATCACTCTCTTTATCCAGCGCATCTTCCCCTGGTTCCCTGTTGGGGAGGAGTGGGGGGATCCTGACCACCCAGGGCTGTAGCTGAAATGGCTTATTGTGCAAGTGAGAGGCATCACTTTTTGTGAGTGCTATCAAGAGCTATTCAGGTAGGTGTTTTCTTTAGTATTGTTGCTCTTTGAAGTTTGACTATTTTTTTTTTAATTGACTTTGTAGACAAATAAGTATTTAAAACAAGCAAAGGTTCATATGTGCCTCTAGTTCACTCAAAGCCCTGCTAATTGGTCTCCTGTAGGGGCACACTAATGAAGTTTGGTGCCTCCTGCATGGGCAGAAGGTGCTCACAGTATCAAGAGACAAGAGGGGACAGCCTGGTGGGCAGCGAGAGGCCGTGATGTCCTGCGACAAGTTTCTGTAACAGAAATAGCCAACAATTTTCAAACGCTCCCAAGGAAAAAACATATTCCAAATGCTTGTATTAATTGTTATTTTTATTTGTCTTCTTTTGTCCTATGGGAAACATGTTCCTCATTTTGGACTAAATCTGCAATAAAATATTTTTATGGTTATCCAAAGCAGTTGCTTCAGATTTTAATCACTCACTGAAGACCCATCCTTTCCCTGTTGTTAATGCTGTCACTTGAACAGCTGACTCAATTACATTTTCAGAAAGGTAGTTTTAAAAAAAGGAACAGTGTTGGAATAAAGTGCTTCTATTTCTCTGTGGTTTAGTTTAAATTAACTATGAAAGGTGTCCTCCAGAACACTATAATGATCAGCTGTTTTGTTGTGCTGTCTTGAAAATACTAGAACAATCCTTGCCCAGAGAGACT
The DNA here is from genome assembly GCA_013401135.1 of Cettia cetti. Classification (NCBI taxonomy): domain Eukaryota; kingdom Metazoa; phylum Chordata; class Aves; order Passeriformes; family Sylviidae; genus Cettia; species Cettia cetti. Next base: position 3,551 of record VZUI01030033.1, on the reverse strand, counting down.
GTTTTGATAGGAATCCCTTGCTTTTGTGTGGAGATTGCATGACCTTTAAAGATTTGATACCCTTCTCTACCATTTACAGATGCTGTGGTGTACATTTAATCTCAGAGATGTTAACCTTACTAAACTTTGAAGTGCAAAAATCTTCTGTTTACAGACTGGTCTCATCTCAAAGGAAATCTTTAGGTTTTTGTTCATCTGGTGCCTGAGCTGGCATTTTTCTGTTCAAGTCAGCTTGTGATGGGTTCTGGCTAGGATGATGTCAACAGTTTTACTTAGGTGATCCCCAGCTACTTATCTCAGTCCTCACACTGGGCCTGCAGAAACAACTAATGGCAGGTGGGCAGTTAGCTGCGGCTCACCAGTCTCTCCTACTGCTCTCTGCTGGAGGTAGGCATGGTTGCTTCTCCACCTGAAGGTACAGGGCAGGACAGGACATGCTTGGTGGTCTAGGCTTAGGGATTTCTGTGTAGGACGTGCATTGTTGGGCACAAACCTGGACTTTGGGCTGCACCAGGTGCACAGCATGATCCAGCCATTGCAATGCGCCCTATGGAGCATATTGCAGGGATGGGGATGTTGATGCTGAATTTCCTACATATTTTCCCACCAAGCAGAATGTGTAAAAGTGCAATTGAATTAGATGTCTCCTATCCATAGCTGGTCTTGATTTAAGCATCTGAGCAGGGAATGACTGATATATATTTTTTTTTAATTTATTTTTTTTTCCTAGCTCCTGGAAGTGGTAAAAGCCTACACAACAAAGTACACTGGAGATGTATACAAAGATAATATATTTGCCAAAAACAGTGAGGAAAAAATTTCCTAGCCCTCATTCCTTTATTCAAAAGCATACTCATTTCCTAATTACAGTGTTGTGAGATGATCTTTTAACAAGCAGCTGGTTTGAAACTACTAGCCAGTAATACCTGGTATCTTTTAATTTCTACTGTAAGTCCTTGCTCAGAGTACTCTTAACAGCATATTCTCTTGGAGCATATTTCTTTGCTTTGGCTAACTGGAGGAAAACCTTCATATGTTCATATATGAAATATAAAAGATCCTTGAAGTCTGCCATCCGGGTACAAAGAGCCAAAAACCACAAAGGAGATCTAATAGTTAATTTTTCTTTAATGGTCTGTCTCTAGGAATATCATTCTCTGATTTTCTCCAGTTCCTAAAGAATAATTTGGCTGCCTGTGCAAGCTCAATTTGAGTGTGATTCCACAGCTGCAGAAACCCATTGATGTCTGGTAGTGAGCAAATCACTGCAGTTTTTTCAGGGCTCAGCTGTTTAAAATATACTGAATGCAAAATCACTGGTAAGTTACAATGTGTTTTAATTACTCTAATTAAAGCTTCTGTAGTATGGCACAGTTCATGATATTTCATTGCAAATTATAGCTCATGTACCTACCGTGGCAAGCAGGCATTTTCTCTTATCTCTTTATTCAAAAACTAGGAAGAATGGGAAGAAACAAACTTTTCAAGCTAAATTGCAGACTAACTAGCTGAAGTCTTTTGACACATTTTTTAGCACCTTTACAATGAGACAAACAGTTAAATTATGGGTCTGAAGAGCTTCATCTGATAGTAGGAGAATAAGAGATCCTTCCTTAGGCTTTGGTCTGCTTCTATTTTTATCGGGTTCACTACACTGTACAAAAGGGTACAGTTAATATTGCTCATCACACTGTGTACCATAACGTGCAGATTGCAAGTCTTTCTGCTGCAGACAGGAGCAAATCAAACCCATTAATGACAAGTAGATGTCAAACTAGTTTGGGAAGTGTTTATTTGGGGACTTTCCATTAAGACAAAGACCAACAGAGAGAATCTTAGAATTTTTTTTTCTGGCTTCACTGGATATATGTTATGGATTTCCTGGAGTGACCTGTCCATGTTTCCTGCTAAAGCTTGAATTGTTTTTCCTGTCTCAACATGGCTCTGTAACTTAACTGTTTTTTTCAAAGACGTTCCAAGTAAATGTCAACAGTGGTTTCTGTCCAGCCTGGTTACAGCCACCCAACCTGGGTATGGACCTCCCCATTACTGCTGGATTTGATCAAGTACAACAACTGAGCAAAGCTGAGTGCCTGAAGGAAACCTCTCAGCTGCAAGGGATACTGCCCTGAAAGCCAGAGAACTTAAAAGAGCTGGTTGACCTTCCTAAGCAACCTTCTTAAAGGGTAAGAAAGCTTTGTTTCTGTGCTCAAGAAAATGAATGTGTCAAGATACCAGCTTGGCTGAGTGTGTAACTCCCAATGAGCTCAAGCCATGCGAGTCGGAGGAAGGGACAGATGATGTACAGACAACGTAGAGTTAGCAATCAGAATTATTTCAGGGAAAAAGTTTGGAAACTGGATTTGACACCACATAGATATGAAGGCTAAGCAGACATGTCACCTTCTATAAGTACTTCAGCAGCAAAAGGAATACTAAGGAATATGGTACTTACTGCTATCTAGGAGTAGATAAACCGGTGGCAAACGGTTTTGATTATCAAGGTCCTCTTCTCCTTGCTCTTTATTAGCAAGGTTTGATCTCAGACCTCACAGTGGCTGCTCCTAGTAGCAGCACTTAGAAAATTGTGGGAGGGGAAATGAGCGTACGAGACCCCACTATGCGAGAATTGAATTCACGGATGGAGCTGAAGGATCTGCTCCATGTCATACAAAATTGCTCTTAGTGTTCAGGAGAGGTTTCTCATTAGTGGGAAAAGAGGAATCTTTTTTCCATTAAAAAAACCAAAAAAAACAAAAAACCAAAAAAAAAACCAAACAAAAAAACCCCGAAAAAACAATGGAGAAACAACTACAGCCTGGCCAACCTCACATCAGTTAAGTAGGGCCATTACAAAGCACGTCCTCACAGAAGCCCTGTACAAGTACATCACAAAAGTTTTTGGAAGAAACTAACAAAGATTTATCATGAGTAAATGGAAACTGATTGGCCTGATTGCATTCTAAAGCAAAAATGTGGGGCTCTGTCAATGAAGGGAGAACAGTGAATGTTGCATACCTTTACTTTTGGCTTTTTACTTTGACAGGTTCTTCCTGTCAAAGTAAATTTTACCCTTTAGTAAATTTGTAGGCAAACTGTGAGGATTCATTCCAAGGTACAGAAAATTGTCTGGGCTTTCTTGACTAACACAATAATAGTCAGTCATTGATAGGCTGGCAGAGCTATGTACAAGTAGCATTTCTCAGGTATCTCACTGTATCTCTATTATGATGCTGTTTGGGTTTTGCCTTTTTTTCTTTTATACGTTCTCTGTATTCCTCACACATATAATTGTTAACTCTGTCACCTACTGTATTAGTAGCTAGTTCTCCAGTAATTTTCCAGGGACTTTCCCTAAGCAGAAAGACAACAATTTCCAGAGCTCCAAGCCCTGGGAAGTACAAGGCCCCCATCCTATCTTGGCTCTTCCTGGGAACCAAGGCTGAGAACAACTCTTCCAGATACATTCTCATGGACAAAGTATAACTTGTGCTGAAGGGGGAACTCCAGACAAGGGGCTTAACCGGGGGGGGGGGGGGGGGGGGGGGGGG
>VZUI01030025.1:0-18624 GCA_013401135.1 Cettia cetti | reverse complement strand
CCCAAAGCACAACCAAGGGTGGCTGCAGGGAGGAACAAGAAGGATGGGACCTGACAGCCTGGAGCTGGGACTGGACAATTCAACCCCAAAGTGCAAATGGACCCAAACTGATCAAAGTGGGAGACCTGGTGACCATTTTGTGACCATTTTGGGTCCACCTTGGGTTCAGCCCTGGCCAGGCTCTTGTCCTGCCCAAGGTGTGCCCTAAAGGCCTTTCAATAAATCTCTGCTTTATTCTCCAGTGCAGTCCAGTCTCTGTTCCAGCTCAGCCTTCCCAAGGCACCAGCAGTGCTGCAAAGAGCACTGAGCAGCAGCATCCTGCAGTAACTGCTGCCTGACTTCCCTCTGACTGAGCTTCCCGACCTTTTCCCGAGGGCACAGCCCCTTCTGCTCCATTTAGGCTCATCTGTCAGAAGCAGCTTGGCTCTTCCAGAGCTGGAGAACGAGAAGCTGCTGAGCTGAAAAGTTTCTGTGCTCCCTCCTCTCCCTGGAGGCAGGAACTGCAGGTAGCAGTGGAGTGCTCTGAGTTTTCTGGCTGGCATCAAACATCACTGCTGGAAATTCCAAATTGTTCTCTCCTCGCTCACCTCGAGGGACTGGGGTTGCTGCTGCCATATTCCTGAGTAAAATCAGAGTTTGGGATGAAGTTCACACTTTCCTGATGCCCAGAATGACAAAAGGATAAAAAGAGTTAATGCTGTGGAGTGGCTGCTGTGGAATCGTCTGATCCCTGTGGTGTCCTGTGAGGAAAGAAAAGGGAAATCCAAACCAGCAGCAACAGCTAAGAGATCCCTTCTATTCTACAGAACACACTGCTAAAGACATCTATGGATAGTGAAAATGAAAAAATCCTGACTTTTTTATTTATAACCCCCTCCAATGTAAACAGCATCCCAAAGATCCTGGTACAGACCCGGATATTCGGGATTGTGGGGGAGTGCAGTGTTTGCTGGACGAGTTCCCAGGAATCAAAACGAGCAGTGGAGCATCAGTGAGGAAATGAGAGTCTCCTGTGCCAAAGGCAGGCAGGGAGTAACCAGCTGTCGAGAGATCAGGGGAAACACTGCAGAGATGTTTAAAAGTGTACAAGTGCAGGGTTGAAATTGAAATCCTGCCACCAGCACCCAGGAAAATCCAGGAATGAATCCAGTGGAACAGATACTCCAGCCCAGAGTGGAGGATCAGCAAATCCTGAGAGTTTACAAACAAATCCTCTGTGGCTGCTGGAGTTCCACCCCAAATATCCCATCCAATGGTCTGCACAAAAATCCTCAAAATAACCCTGCCACAGGACAGGGTTGGGAAGATGGAGGCAGGAATTTTCAGCTTTGCCTTTGGAACATGGACAGGAAAACACTGGGAGAGCATTTCTGTCATCCCAGGAAGGTTTCATCTTTGATTTGAAGTTTCCCAGTGCCATGTTGCTTAGGAAACATTTGCAGCGTAATTAAGGAGGAATGAAACATCTTACAGGGTTGCACAATATCCCCCTGCTACAATTGCTCAAAAGCCATCACCAGTGTCAAGAACTGAAAACACAGCAGCATTCTCAATTCATTTTAAATTTCAGTGACTTTCATCTAGATTTTTTTTTTTTCCTTTGGAAAACCAGAGAGCCCTTGCCTGGAAAATCTCAGTGAAGGCTCTATAATATCACTGGAAGATCAAAGACTTTGTTTTTAGTTAGAAGGGTGATCTGTATGGAAAGCAGTCACAACATTTATTATAGCAACAGTTATTATTTACTGGTAATGTTAACAGAAAATATAAGTAGCAAATACTAATTTTCATGCTGTGAATCAAGCTGAAGGAGAAATATTGCACTGGTTGAAGCAAAATGAGTATCTATATGTTATATCCACTCAAATTAAAGAAAGTCAATCAATCCTTGGATTTCTAGGATGAAAAAAATACTTAAGACAAGACAAAGGTAGAGATTGATCAGCAATATGAGTGCAGTGGATTAGGAGGATAATTGGATTTTAAATGTCACTGAACTAATTCTGGGCTACTGGACTGGACCTTCAGATACTTTGGATTATGGTGAAAATACATCCAGTTCCTATACCTCCATCTACACCCATCTGAACCTGTCAAATGAATCCTCCTCAGCTGAAAAGATGAGAAATGCCATCCTATTTAAATGACTTCACAGCACCAGAAATAGCAACACAAAGATGAGCAAACCCACTTTGGTTAAAAGGAGCAGAAACTCAACAAAGTTTCCTGCCAGGCCTCCTCCTTCCTCTTCAACTTTATCTAGACAAAAACATTTGGTGACATCAGTTTTCTCTCCTGTTTTCTGTTGGTTTTATTGTGTAAAGAAAGAAAAGGAAAATTCTTTCCGCAAAGTATAAATCACATAATTTTCATCTTTTATCCCTAATTGCTCAAAAGGAAAAATACAAATATAAAAAGTCACAGTTTTAGTCACTTTTCTTTCTTTGATTATTTACCAGGTTTGAGTTTCTTTTCTCCATTATACAATAATTTGCTTCTCTCTTCTCTTTGTTCCAGTACTTGGAACAGCTTGAATTTGACAGATCAGATTGGGTGAGTGTTAACAAGCTAAAGTCAGCAAAACATTTTTCCAAATAGTTTCTTACAACTGTAGCACTGTTAGATGGGTTTGGATGATTTTGGCAGCCACTGGAGAAATTAATTTGCAATATTTAAAAATTTCCTAATACAGGGTTTTGATGGAGTTTCCAATGTTGCAATTTATTTAAGAGAATCAGACATTGTGGTTTTACTGTGCTGTGAGGATTCTTCCTCATTTCTTTCATAAAGGTCATTTCATTTTTCTTCTCTCCACAGTGAGAAGCCATAAAAGAGAAGAATCCTCATCTGCTCCTGCCTTCAGCTTCACCCTGGTGTGGACATTACATCTATTTGTGTGCTGTGTGGACTGGGGCACACCAAAGGCACGAGTTCTCCAGTATTTTATCCCTAATGGTGGCCAATAATTGGTGCCAAGGAAATAAATAAAGGGAAAAACCCAATAACAGGGTAAGCACCCGTTATATTCTCTCAGTTCACAGCCTCCTCCTGCTCCCAGATTTACAGAGCCTCAGAGCCTTTCCACTTTTGCCACTTTATTTCCTTGGTATTTTGCAAAATTTACTTGCCAGTGCTTGGCCAGTAAGGTGAAGAATGTTATCTTTAAATAGAAACCTGGATTGGATGCTCTGTGCACTCCCCCCTGGATGTCAGAAAGATCTACCTGATCACCACAAGTTCTGGCTCCTTTTTTCACTCCTCACCCTGGCAGAATGTAATTTTATTAAAACACTGATAACACCATTTTATCATCCTAGCAAAGAGAGAAATATTTCTGAATTTTAAGGGCAAGGTGGATTCATAGGTATTCACTTATCATAAGGAAAATAAATGTACCAGGTCATGTGTAAATACATGTTTGATTAATCAAAGCTCTTTGCCTTCTACAAATCCCCAAAGCACAACTGGAGTGGCCCATCTGGTTGGATGTACAAGTTTATTCCAGTGAAAAATTTGAGATGCTGGAGAACACAAAGCATCAAAGTTTCCAAATCCTGAGTGCAATCAGGATGTTTGTGCTCTGTTTACTCCTAATTTTGTCTGAATCTGTTTCTTGTAGAATCCAGGAGAAGCCTAAGGTGTTTTGCCAATCTGCTGATTAAGTAAGATGGTTAAGATGAGTTAAATTTGGAGTCATCACTACTGTGGGAAAAGTGAATCTGTTTTAAAAGTTCAGGCAAGTCAGCTCACACAATAATGCCTCCAGACAATTTCTATCTGGTCATTCATGGCATCCTTTGGAAAGCAGATGTACTATGCCAGGATTAATTGATACTGCAACCAGCTGAGAGCATGCCCTCCAAAACCTAAGGAATATTATTTTCTAGAGTAGACAAGAGCAATTTTTTGTGGTTGTTGTTGGTTTTTTTGTTAAACAAACAGTTCAGACTCAGTTAGGAATTAGAAGCAGAATTCCCTGGTGTTTCTACCACTGGAACAAAGAGCAACAGGCTTCAGAGCAGATAATGACTTCGACTCTGGCAGATAAAGCAGCTCCTGACAAAATTCCCTGCCCATCCCGCGGGGGAGTTCAAGCACACAAATGCAAATAGCAAACCATGCAAATGCTGAGTTCTCAGCCCCGAGGGTGATTTATTGCTCTTTTCCATAACAATGACGCCTCCTCTCCTCAGCCTGGCCGTCGATGGTGGAGTTTGTGGGCTCCTTTCTCACTGGCACTTGCCAGGGAGGGTTCCTCTGAGTCAAGCCAAAAAGGCACCATCAGATTTTCTGCATATTAGCAAGAAAGTGTGGCCTGAAACCTGTTAAAAATCAAACCCAGAGAATACTCCAGGAGTCAAAACTTTGCAGGGCACGGAACAGTTTGGAGAGCTCCAAGCAGGGATTCAGGGTCCCTTTAACTTGGCTGTGATCTCTGTATGAAATGTTAATTCCCACTGGGATGGAACAGGGAGTTAGACATTAAAAATATGTGTTTTACACTTCCCAGATACAGAAAATTGCTCAGTCCTAATTACCCCTGTGATTTGTTTCGTGTGATTTTCCAGTTCCTTTAATTTGCTTCTAAAAAGTACCTCGTGTGTCAATGTTTAAACTTTTCCAGCCAAAAAGAAGCTTCCTTCAGCCAAAGGAAAATTCAGCAGGAAGAATTTCTTCTATTTCCTTAAACTTTGGTAAATGACTTGACATCTGAACAGCTTTTTCTTGGAGCTTTCTTATTTTTCCCTAAAAAAAGTACTATTCAAGGACTCACAGCTAGTCGAAAAATACACAAAATATCTCCAAACTCAATTCATTTCACAGCTACATGATGGTAGAAAACACAGGTATGTCCAAAAACCTTACTGTGCACAGAAAAAGAATGTGGGGGAAACCCTGCTTGATATTAAAGTTGCTTTGCAATGACCTCATTTGTTAAGTTTTAAATAACTTCTGAGGCTTTTGAGATGAAAAGCTCCAATCTCACTCCAACTTCTTCTGAACTTTTGAGCACACTGGAAATAGATGGCACATGCAGCATTCTGATAACACCTGACTCAGGCATTGTAAACAGAGCTGAACAATGGGTTTTTACAACAATCAGATGTTTTATCTCTGTTTTTTTCCTTTCTGCCTCAAGCTGTGCTTTTCCGTATTTTACTTAATAGTCAAATTTCAAACCCAAAATTACTGATCTTCCAAACGCTGGTACAGAATCTGCTGGCCTTTGGTGAAAATTCAAAATGCCAACCTGAAACAAATTCAGTAAAGCCACTGAAGAGATGCAGAAAACAAAAAATTCTGGAGTGTTTTTATTTGGAGAGAAGCACCTTTATCCCAAAATATTTTGCTCTGTTGTTCAGTAAGAGACTATGATCAGTATGGGGGATATTTTATCTGATCCTGCCTGAAATCAAAAGGGATTTTCATCCCCTTAAGACTTTCATTCCCTTTAGTGTGAGACTTCAGATGTGCTACAGGAAAACAGCCCAGAGCAACAGAATGAGGCAAATGTTGTGAGACATCAGAAAATGTTGGAGCTGTTGAACAGTAACAGGGAAGAATCACATTTCCAATATCAAGAAGTGCTTAAAAAAGTAACAGGGTAAACAGAAAAGAAACTCTATGGAGCTAGCAAGGAATCTCTTGGGAAGCAAGTGCTAAAAATAGGATGCTACAGAGCACTAGGAGGTGACTGTAATTATTAAATAAATGTTGAGAAGTTCCCAGAAATTGCCCAAACCAGAAATTCTAAAAATTTAAAGTTGGGGCTCTGGTAGATTTGGCACTCAAGAAACTGTTCTTATGATTTTGAAAAGCAGTCTAAGGAATCTGCTGTATTTGTAGAACACTCCTGAGATAAAAGTCTGGCTCCTTTACCAGCTCTGTTCTACAATTTATTGTCACGGCTGGAAAATCGAGGTGCATTCCTTGAGCCCTCATGTCCCACAACAGTATCAGTCGAAATCCTGATGAGTTAAATCTCATCCATTTCAACTCAGTGAAAACAAATTGCTTTTTGATTGAAGGCCTAGAGATTACACATCCTAATTTATGCACATGGAGCTTCAAAGGAAAGAGCCCCACAACAAAGGAGCTTGTCCAAGATGTCACCCTGGAATTGCCGTGATTAAAACCTGGTGTATTTTGGTGACAAAAGGTCAAATGTGGAGTGGCAGTGCTGATTAGGGCAGCAGCTCAAATATTAGTGCAGGTCCCAGCCAAGAGCACGAGTCTGACCGGGAGCATCTCCTTCAGAATTGGTCACTCGAGGAGAGGAAGGGAGAAGAGCCCAGAGCACAAAGAGGAGTGGTTTTGATTCAGGCTGGTTTGGGCTTCTGTTTTCTTGGAGGCTGAATCATGCCTTGGGTCAGGGAAGAGCCATTTCTGATTGGGCCAAGCAGATTTTGGAAATACCCAGCGGTTTCTGTTGGTTATATTTGTTTTTGTGTCTCTTTATTGATTTTCAGCCACCGTGGTTTCCTTCTGGAAGTTACACACCAACTCAGTTAGCAGCCCCTCAGTCTGTACGTTCCTGTAGGTTTGTTTGAAAATGAGGTTGGTCATTTTAGGGCTGATGAGAGCAGGCACCTCCTGTCTGACAGAATTCAGATTAAAAGTGTGATGGAAGTGAAAGGAAATCTACCCTCATCCAGCCTGATCTCCAGAATAAATGCTCCAGAATTCCTTTATTCCTATGATGTTTCCTATGGAGACGTGTTGTGGTTTCTGGTATTAAAAACAGCTCCTCAGCATTTCATTGTTTTTTAAAGATGAGAGAAACTTCAATGCTTTTCTTTTACCACATAATGATCAAATTTTAACCATAATCAATTTTTTTTCTTCTTTCTATTCTGTCTTAGCATAGCACACCAGGTAAAGACCAATGGATTGCCTATCCCTTTCTATTTAGGATACATCCCTTTCTTTTCTATCCCTGGTTAGAATATTGTACATAAATGAAGTCTTGAATTTAAACCTTAGAAGATACCAGTGCATTTTTTCCTCCAAAGGATTATTAAGCTACTTTTATTAGCTGGCTAATTGGAAAGAGATCCTATTTTTTATGCACTTCTGATATGTTGTTTTCCCTGTCTGGAACTTATCCCTATCTCTGCATAAAGATATAATACACAACTGTTGAAAAATAATAATGTGCAGTATAATTATTATAATTTCCAGTCAAATTGTGAAAGAGCAGGAAGTTCAAAGTGCATCTGTATTTAAATAAGGCACTCTATCCTCTAACTGTTAGAATATTTAAATGATTCTGCTCCTTGCCATTGGATTGTGGAGTTAATTCCTGTAGAGCCAGGAATTAAGTGATTATTGTAGCAATGTCTTGCATTGATATTGGCCATAAAGACTCACAAATGATAATGTGGGAGAGTTTTAAACTTATAACATCTCACATTACTTTCATCACATTCAATAAAATGTTTTATTCTTCCATGATGTTTCATCAGGATGTGTGACTTCATTATCTCCGTGTCCCAGTCTCATCTCGTGGAGGGAATGTTTTAAATCATGCCAGTGATGAGTTTTTTCTCATATTTTCCTTATTCCTTTCAACAGATCTCTCAATTGCCATGTCCCAGAGGAAATTCTTGAAAAATGATCTGGCAAGGAAGAATATCACAACTTTCTCTGGCAAAAATTGTGAGATGTTCATTGAGGAACATAGAGCTAAAGCAGGTGGGATTAAATATACTGCAAATATTGTACATCTTACCACACCCAGAATAATGCTGATGTTCACATTCTGGATGAAAACAAAGGAATTTGGACTTGAATTACCCTTGTGGGTCCCTTCCCACCCAGGATATTCAATGATTTTTATAATACTAAAAAATTCATTTACCAAAGAGAACAAAAGACTGAATCATTTCAGAAGAACTGTGCAATCAAATGGGATTTTATTTTTCATCATGACAAATCCTTTATTAGAATTCCTTTATTACATTATAAACTTCTAAAATTCTCAACCATGTCCTTTCATTTTACACGTTTATGAAATTACTTTTCATTTCTAAATTAAAAAAAATATATAATTTAAAGGTCAAAAGAAGCTGTAAAAAGGGTCAAATTGTTGAGGACTCCTTAAAGATTACCAGCTTTGACTGGAAGTTATCAGCAGGTTAGACAAGAAACAGAGTTTGATGGGATAAAACTAAATTCCCAGAAGGCAGAGATGGGGTTAGAAGACAGAATTACCTTGAAGGAGTTTGTCTAACTCATAACTACATAAAAGGATGGATTGGGGTCAAGAGAGGAGTGATGTGGCACGACTGGCAACAGCAGCCCATTTAATTGAGATGACAGCTGTCCTCCAGTTGCTATTCCTTGAATAAATTATTTGGTTTGATTAGTGTTTCTCAGGCTGCAAGATGAGATGAGGCTTTATATTAATTCTGAGAACTCTCATTTATTTGTACTCTGATGATGAAACTCCTCTGTCCCAGCTGCAAATGCTTCCAAGTCAATCTGGACATGTTTATTTACCTGAGAAATCTGCTTTTCTGCTGGGCTTTCAGCCTTCCAAAGAAGTAATTATTGTTTTAGGTCACACTGCTGTGGCCTGTCTGATATATTCATGTCTTTGGCTGGTGTCTGCTCAGCCCTGGTGGTTCTTGGTGGTGGTAACAGGAATTGGCACTGTTTAAACATCCACTTTTGGGATGTGCTGATCTATTAAGTCAGGTTTTAACTGAGTGGGTATTTTTACTTCCTCCAAATATCCCTGAGCAAGGTGGGAATGAAATGACGGGAATTTATCAGAGCAGATGAAAATTATTGTTTCCCTGCTAGAAAGGTGAAAAGAGTCTGGACTGGTGCTCAGGATTCTTCCAAAAGTCAGTAGGATTCGAATAAACACAGCCAGCAGGGTAATGTCCTTGGAGGTTATTTCTGTTTCAGAGGAATCCTCCTATTCTGCAATGCCACCTGTGCCATCCCTCATCTGACAAATTAAAAAGAAGCATCACGGATATTTTAATAAAAACCACGGCCTGCTGCCAATATTTTAAAGGACAAGGAGGTGCCACAGATTATTGAACTTCAGAGTAATGAATGACAACTCCAAAATATTTCAGCCTCTGAGCCTTGTCGAACAACACAATTCATCCCCTCAAAAACAGATCAATAAATGCAAAACAAAGTAAATGTATACTTAAAAAAAACCCAATCACCAAGCTGTAATGTGTCGGAGGAAGGATCAAAGAGCAAATAATATATTTGGATGCTCACCTGTTGTTGTGCTACTGAAAAGTTGAGCAAGAGTGGACAGAAAGGACCACAAACAAAACTTTGTTCAGTAGAAACTTTGCTATCAGTTTCCAAAAAGACACCACTAATCCTGACTCCTTTATATAATTCTGTTGACAGCTTTTATCCTATTCCCATGAAGCGCTGAATGATGTTGACTGAAAGGATTCAGGCATGTTTCCATTATTAATTTTCTGCTGGATGTATATGAGCAGTTTAATATGATAGCTTATAAAAACCCACTTCTAGATACAGAGTTTTCAACTTGCTTCCCTCCCCTGCAACACTGTTAGAATCTGTTTTATGTGTCTTTTATTTGGGGAGATGAAACATTTCATTTTCAATAGTGGAATCCTCTCTAAATGCACAATTGACATCTGCTGACAGCTGTCATCTGCTTCATAATTAACAATCCAGACATTAACACGGTTTTATCTAAAGGAAATCAGTTTATTGTTTGATGTTCCAGATGAAAATTATGACTTCTTGACTTCCCTTTCTCATCTTCAGGAGGAAACATGTTTTGTTCTGATGTGGATGACACTGCTGGAGTGTGCTGGGTGTTTACTGATTTTTTAATTTCCAAAATTTCTCCCTTTCTTGTCACACTCCTTTCCCAGCTCTTACTCTGCCTCCTTATTTTGCCCCAGAATTTCAGCCTCTGCTTGGCTCTCCAGACCCTTGCACTGATCTGGAGATCACTTTTGTGAGTCATGGCACAGAAATTAAACCAGATTCACTTTCATTAATTTTTTTTGTGTCTCATAGTGGACAACACTTTCTGTGTTGCTGAATTATAGCTGAAAAGCAGAATTTACACTGAACACCAGGAAAGGGAGTTAGGAAGGACCTTCAGGTACATCTTCTCTGTTGTTTTACTTTTGAATTTCATCCCTCATCTGTTCTTCTCCGTGGGTCTCATCTTTCCCTGTTCCAGGTTTCACTCCAGTGTTTCTCCTCCTGGAAGGATCTTGTCTGGAGTTTTCCTGTTGACATTTGTTTTCTTGGAACAAACCACCTTGGTGTTGCTGCACTGTTTCCTCTCTTGCTTAAATGTCTGAGAATTGTCAAATTTTCTGCTTTATGGTGACTTTACCACAGGTTTTCAGCATCCCCTTCTCCAGGGCAAGGCAGGAAGAGGAAAATTCCTCTGCTGGACCCTAAAACCAATCTCAGTGACTGTGAACACAACTAAACTTTGGTTTTATTCCAGTAGGAAAACCCCAAAACCTCTCTGATCCTGAGGAATCCAAAAGGACTTTAATTAATCATAACATCCTTTATCCATGTTTCCTTTCAGTAAGTGGCAGACACTTGATTTAAATAACTCAAGAAAAACAAAAACCTGTGCTTCTTATTGCCATGGTTCAGATCTCCGTTTAAAAAAAGTGAATTTATTTTTCCTGGATTGCCAAACAACCACTGGCTGCTAACACAGTATTTGAATTGCACTACAGCAAATGATAAAAAGTTAAAGTGTTCCCAAACTCTTCCTGGTTCTTGGCTTGAAATTTCCTGTGTCCTCAGGATCCTTGTGGGTTTTGATGTAAATATTAGAAATCTCGTTTGATTGTTTTCAAAATAGGAACTGGAAGTATTTTCTGATTGACAAATGGGCCACAGGTTGGAATTCTTTGATTAAAATCCCTCATTTGGCAAGGTGCAAGGGGGTGGCTTCTGTCTTGGGAATTGTTCCTTTGTTGTTTCCTTTCCTCTTTTCTTTTGGGGAGGGAGAGTTGGGAGGTTTGGAATGGTGATTATGGTATGTGTATAAAATATTATGAGTAACATCCATTGTATAAAGGTTATTTTTTGAGATTATAAACTGGTGAACCAGCTGTAGTTTAATGGAAAGGATAATTAAAGTTGCATCAAATGTTTGAGGGGCTTTTTTAACCTTTTTTTTTTGTTGTTGTTTTGTTTTAGGGCTGTCTTTTCTCCTTATTTCTGTAAAGGAAGTTGAAATCCCCACTCTATAAAACAGTTCTGAATAATTTATGTAATGAGCTGATGGAAACAAAAAGTGGAATTTGTACCTCGGTGATATTTCCCTGCTTTTTCTGCAAGGGGAAGAGAAGAGTTATGTGAAAAAATTACCTGCAAAAAGGAGAGCTAATGGGATTCAATGTAAAACCTGCTTCATGAAAAGTATTAATAGGAGAACAATTTGGTTACATAGAAAATCCATTGCTGTTTAACATTTAGTGCACATTTCCAGGTAAAACCTGATTTTAGCAGGCATTTGCTGAGGTGTTTGGAATTCTCTGCTTCCTCCAACAGCCATGAAACCTCTGCCTGCCTGCAAGGCTGATGTGGAACCCTCAGTTAAAAAACCATTTCCTCCAGTCAGAGCCTGGTAACTTTTGTGTAGGGCTGGGAGCTCTTCTCCCTTGCTGATTTTTGTCTCACGTGTGTTTATGAGCAACAATTCATTTTCCATCCCCCCAAAAAATCTACTTTAAACACAACTGACCCTTTAAAAAAATGAAGAGTTCAGGTGAGTTTACCCAGCCCCAGAGTCCCTCGTGCAGATTTTCCCTGTCATGAACCCTCCCAAGCCAACACTTCACTCTCAATTTTATCTCTCTGCCCACTGCACACCTCTGCTTTATCCCATTTGCTGCACAACACTCACTGGAGATAAATACAGTGCAAGCATACATTGAATTTCCTGCAGATGACACAGTTCAGGGGTGACCTTCAGTCCTCCTGTAATCTCATTGCAGGGAGCTTCTTGGGCAGAAAGTACAGAATGGGGTGGATTACACTGGAGATAACAACAAACCAAACGTGTGAATTCATCCCCTGCAATCTCTTTGCTCTTCCCAACATCAGCCCAGGGCATCAGAGGGGCACAAGGAGAGGTCCAAGGTAGCCTGGGGAGGCTTTGTCCTCTTTACACCTAAAAATGTGTAATAATAACAAGGGAAAGTTTGATTCCAGACCAGCTTTGATGTGTTAAGCTGAGATCAGAGCACATTTCCTGCTGAAGATGTGCTTCTAAGGGAGAAGCTTTGCAAGCTGGGAGGGGTTTTAGTCCTGCAACCTGCTAAGGGCAGGACTTCCTGCAGAAATGACTGCATGGGGTAAAATTCATCCCTGTTCTGCTCAGATGGGGGCTTGTGAGCTCCCACTGCACTCCAAGGTGTGTTTTCAGGAGGAATTTTCAGGTGAAATCTGAGGTAAAGGGGTGTGGGGTCCAATCAGGAAGTCACTAAGGTGATAATGCCACTGGGAGTGGTTTTGAATAGAGATTGCAGGGCTTGACCCCGTTTGTAATTTAGCCAGGAGAGATTTCTTGCAGTTCTCCTCTCACAATGGCAATTTTTGTAATTAAATGTAGGACAAAACTTTAGACTCCCACAAAAAATAAGAAGAAATTGATGCTGGAGAACACTTTCAGTGCAGATCCACTCGAGATCTGCCTGCTGGGGGTGATAGAGAATCTGCAGTGGCAGAATTAGAAATAACAGCATGTAAAACCATGTGATTTATGATATATGTAGGAACTTAAAAACTCCTCAGTGCTCAATTACCTTGAATCCCATGTGATTTAAAGAAAGAGAGGGAATCCAGAGCAGAAAAAGCAGCAGGGGTTGGGACACGACACAAACACTCAGCCTGGACAGGGAGTGGGGCCATGGTCACACCTGGAGCTTCACACCCTCAGAGAGGGAATTCTGCTGAGGGAGACAAAGAGAAAAGCACAGGAAGAATGAAAAGTTGATTATTCTGTATGGATTTTCGTGGAGTAAAATAATCTACCATTAAAACCCAGCAGGCTGCTTGGTGTGCAACTGGAATTTTTTGCATAAATTCCAAAGGGTTTTTCCAGGATCTGGCTGCAAAGTGAAATTCTGAAAGTGTCACCTGAAAAAAAAACCCCTCTTACTGTGCTGTTTGGGCCCTTCCAGCAGAAGTTTTCCTGGGTTTAAATGTTCCATCACACTGACTTCTTTATTAGTTAAGTGGCAGAGCAAAACACATGTTTTCCACGAAAAAAATTTTGAATTAATTGAATCATTTGCAGCTCCTTCATGTGTCAGAGTTAATCAGAGAGGTGCAATTTACTCCAGACAGAGGACGATTCATGAAAGGTTTTCTACAAAACATTGTTTTTCTGACAGCCTGAACCTTTGCATGCTACAGTCTTCTGCTGAGGTTGCAGAAGTAATTACCTCCTTTAGGTTGCATTTATATTCAATATTGAGTTTGTTGGTTAATAAGAGGCATAATTCAGTTCTGTGCCATTGGTAAATCCATCCTGATGATGTGAGTTATGCCAAATTTCTTGATTTTTTTTTTTTTTTTTGCCTCCTCGGGAGGCAGAATGCAAAACAGAGAAAACATGCAGCTGGTTTATTTGAACTCCTCCCTCCTTTGACATTAAATAATGACATTACTCAAGAAGCTGTTCAGGAATCCATAAAATTAGCATTATTGAGCACAAATATGGTATCTTATAAATCAGTGATTATTAAGGAGCTCTTTGGTGATACAGAGAAGATGAGTTCCTCAGAGAAGCCCCTGATTACAGCAGAGAGGCTGAGCAATATTCTTGAAATTACAGTCTAATCATATAGATTTTCCCAGCTGGCATATTGGATAACACCTGTGTTTTAAACTTCAGAAAGTTTTAAAGACACCTGAACGTAACTTTCACCCCTCAGTGCCGTCCTTGCTGCTCTCCAGAGTCTGCAGGTTTGTAGCTTTGGCTGCACAGATTGGTGGGGAAAGCATCTGCTGGCATCCCTGTAAGTAAAATTGTTCATCTGCAGTGTGGGAAAGAGCATAAATTCATTTTTGGGGTCTGATTTTATCTGTACTGAACAGGTTTTCCTCACGCAGGTGGATTTTAGTGGCTCATTTTCAGCTCTTCAGCTGAGGATCCCTCTCAGTCCTGAGTTATCCCACTTAGCAACAGAGGCTTTTTAAAAGAGACTGAGAATTCCCAAATCAAGACCTTGTAATCAGACTTATAAAATATTTATTACTCTGTTTCTGATTATCCTTCAGTTCTATCAGCACAAGTTCATTTCAGCTGTAAATAACAAGGGACAAAGATGGAAAAAAAATTCACGACTGCAAAATTGTAAGTACTTTTGAATTTGGATCTAATCTCTGTAATTCTCACAAATTTTGGGGGAATCAGGTTCTAAGACACACATGAAGTGCATTAGTGACAATTTCACTACTTTTGCATCAGTTTATTAAGGATAATTTTGGGAAGTTCCTGACTCTGTCTTCCAAGGATGTAACCCAGTGCAGCTGTATTGTTTTAGTGGAGTTATAATGGCCACAGAATATCCCTGAATATCCCTTGAAGTCTTTTCAGGAATCCAAAATTGAGATTAGGAAAGTATTTTGAGGCTTGTGCATTTGTGGAGTGATTCCAGTTGACATGCAACTTGGAAAAAAAAAAAAGAAGATAAAAACTTGGGCAGAAGTTTTATTATATAGGATTGTGCTGCAACTGCAAGCACTCAATAAAAGGGCAGTGGGTGTGTGATAGCCCTTTATCTCACATTTGATCTTGTAGTGCCAAAGGCTTTGTGCAAAATGCAGTTCTCAAGTTGTATCAGGATAGAAGACCCCAAATCTCAGCCTGCCCAGCTGGCTGGAAAAGCCAAAAAGAGACAGAATTTTGTTTTCTGCAGCATTTCCACAGCCTGTGAAATTAATTTCTGAGGGAGTTTTGAAACTCAGATATTCCCATGAACAGTAATTTATTTTTTTTAAATGAAGGACAAATCACTCATCACTTGAGTTCAGACAACTTGGGATGTGGAGGATGTGCACAACCAGATCTGCCTCATCCTGTGACCTGCAGCACCCATCCCTGCACAAATCCTTCCCCAAAAACGTGTGAGATTGTGGCCTTTTGGAAGTACAAATTGCATTTTTCTTAATTCTCTTTTTACAGCCTTTAGGGTGCCTGGGTTATGTTTTTTTAGCTTCACTGCTAACAACTCTTAGCAAGTTGCTGGAACCCCTCATAAAAAGCTGTAGAAATCACACATGAATAACCTTTGAAGAAGTCTGCCTCTGAATTAGATGCCAGATTCAAGATGGGGATGCTGGTCAGGATTTCTGAGCCTGATTTTAACTCAAGGAAGTTGGTTAAAAAAGAAGAATACTGCTCATCTCCCAGTTAATCAGAGGGACTGGTTTCCCTTCCTTTTCTCCATTAATCTGATTTCTTCATGGCCAGCTTGCAATGCAGAGGGGTTTAGTGTTGGTAAACAAAGTAATGAATGAAACAAATAAAGGAGCCCAGGGCTGCTGGGCTGGATTATTTCAATATTCCCTTGGATCAGGCTCCTGATTCATTCCCAAAGCCTTTGTTGGATTCCTTTTAAATTCAGTGCAGTGTGCTCATCTCTGTTCATTTGGAAGGAACCCTGTTTGATTTCGTTATTTCACACGGAAATGCACGTCACTTGATCATTTTCCTTAGCTCTCACAGATCACACATTACTTTGCACTTATGTTTGATTTGCTGGCACACATCAACACTCAGGAGCTGGTGGATTAAATATAAATGGAGTGTGCCTGCTTGCCAGCTCAGTTCCAGGGAATTAATGGCTGAATGTGAATCACAGCACCCTGGGAAGGCTCCAGAACCTGTGCAAGGCTGAGGAGCAGAAGTGTGCACTGCATGTGGTGTTCTCACAGCTTTCCCTGTAGGTCACCAGGCTTTTTCAGGTACGTTGGCACAAACATCCAGCCAAGCTTTCCCGAGCTCATCAGCAGATCTGTGTGCCTGCACTGCAGCCCAGAAGCAGCTGTGCATAATTCCACCAGCCCTGAACAAAATGCGAGCGTGTCGTGGTACAACAGTGCCAGCATGAGCTTCATCTCTGACAGAAAACCCATTTGGGTGCCAAAAAAACCCCCAAATCTCTGGCTAAATAGCCTAGAGGGAAACCAGGCCCTTCTGCCTGCTCTGCTCTCAGGAGATGCTTTAGATTAAAACTGGCTCCTGTCTGTGTGTACCTTCCCAGGGGAAGCAGTCAGAGTACATTAAACTCGTGCTTAGGTGTTTTCAGCCCCCAGGCAGGGATTCAGCAGGAATTAATTGGCTTTGGTGAGCTGCAGCCACGGAGGATCAAAGCTAGTTGATGGTAAAGTATTAATGCAGCATTTGTACCTTCAGTTGTTCCCCGTTAGTGCAGCAGCAGTGTGGGTTTAGAAGGAGCTAATCCCTTGTAGGAAATAAAAGTGATGCCTTACTGCCAGCATTTGGAATGGTAGGGCATGGATGAATATTTTCTGGAGCAGGAGAACAGGTGCACTACATGATATTTAGAGTATTTTCCCTCTGGAAAAAAATAAGGGAAAAAAATAAAAAGGAGTTCTACTGAATATTGGTGAGTAGAAAAAAAAATAAAAGGAGAAAAGGAAAGAACATTCTCCAAGCAGCACTGCTGGCATCCTTTGCATGGTGCTGACAAGAGATCCAGCATTTCCCACATTCCCATGGATGCAGGACAGCCCCAGGGACGGGGTCACTGAGCTCTACCTGCCCGTGGGCACCTGCAGTGGGAGAGAAAATTCCTGTTCACATCCTGCTGCACTCAGGAGTGCCAAGACTGTGCTGAGCCTGCAGAGCACTTCAGTTCTAGGACTTACTTCATGCTCTCAGAGCACTGTGGTTTTTTCTTCCCCAGGGGACCGTGGTTTGGGTGGGTTTTCCCCCAAAAAAATTGTTCCTGGGCTCATTGTGGCATGAGTTATCATCAGATCCCCCAGTTTAGGCACAGCTGGCAGGGCAGTGAATCTCTTTGGGGTTGTCACCCCTCTTGGCATATCCTCTGTACCCATTATTCAGATTTCTGCTCCCTCACCCCTGCTGGTGCTGCCTGAGCTCTCCCAAAGCTGTGACACAGGGCCAGCTGCTGCCAGCCCTTCCACACATGGATCTCTGCCAGACTGAGCTCAAAATGTCAATCTGCAACTCTGTGGTGCCCTTCTTGGGGTAATATCCACAGCTTCAGGATATCTTCTTCCAAAGCTGCCTTCTTTGTAGGTTTGAGAGAAAAACATCCTCAGAGAGCTCAGTCAGACACCTCAGAGGCTCCTCTCCTTTTTTTTTTTTGTTAATCTCTTCAGTTTTGGAGGGCTGGGACCATCTCTGCTCCACAATTCATTCTCTTGCTTTCCTTTTATTTTCCCATTTGTTTTCTAATTTAAGATGACGCAGTGCTGGCATTCGTGGCTGAAGTTTGTGATCCTTGGGTGTTTATGGCCCATAAAGTTGCAAATTCCAAGCCCTGTAAGTGATTGGCTCCAACCTCTATAGAAGTTCACTGGAAATTGTTTAAGGGCTGCTTTTTTACAGCTTTGGAAAACTTCACCAGACACACAGCACACTAATGTCAGCCCTTCTGTGGATGTACAGAGAGAAGTAACTTCAGCTTCACCCTTTGCTTCAGCGAAATTCTAAGTGTTTGGCAAAAAAAGTAATTTTTTTTCTGACAGGTTTTTGCCTCAATTGCAAAACAGCTTCAGTTAATCCATTTTGCTCACACTGAGTTTTGCCATCTGAAATGCTGTTGGAGGAAAAGAAGATGATCAACAGCAAATCTCTCCTGCTGCCACCGAGTCCTGCCCACTTTGCCTGGCAGAAAGGTGACATTTTTAAATAGTTCAGCAATTCAGAACATTTTTTTGCACTATCAGGATGGGGTAAAAAGGAAATGAGTAGCTCAGACCTGGAAATCAATGAAAAGACTCCAGGTATTATGTAAAGGTCTAGGTTCAGTCCACCAGTGAGCAATAAATTCATCACACAAAGGTTTTGTTGGTCTTGTGCTTCTCAGAATGCTCACAATTAACAGCATTTTTCCTTCCTTTTTTTTTTTTTTTTTTTTTTTTTTTTTTTAATGAAGTGATTTTCAGGTAGGGCAAACCAGAGGAATATGGATACAAATGGGTTCTTGGATTGCAAACAACTCCACAGATTTTTCATGAAGTACCCTGGAGTGTTTGACAGCATTTTTACAACTCTGAGATTTTACAAACTCTGAGCTCTTAAAGTGTCACTCCCAAAGCCAGCAGTGCCCAAGGGGTGACCTGGAGCCTGGCCTGCCCGTGTGGGAGCAGCAGCCTCTCACCTCTGCCTGACCTGGTGCTGATGCACAGGAATTCCAGGAAAATCCATGGCTCATCAAAAAAAATAGATTTTCTAGAAAGCAGTTTTTTGGAAGATCTCAAGGATAAATGCAGGTGCTGGGGTGGGTGTGTTGAAACAGAACACAGAATCCAGTCTTTTATCTTCCTTTTCCTTTTCCTTTTCCTTTTCCTTTTCCTTTTCCTTTTCCTTTTCCTTTTCCTTTTCCTTTTCCTTTTCCTTTTCCT
>VZUI01030023.1:0-46876 GCA_013401135.1 Cettia cetti | reverse complement strand
ACTCAGGCCTGTCCCTGGGCCTACCTAAAAGGCCTCAGGCCTACTACCTGGCCTACTAACTCAGGCTGGGTTGACCACCCTCACTCAGGAGCAGATTATGCCCCTGAGAAATTCCACTACACATTACATTAATGAAACATCTCTAAGGAAACCCTTTTGAGGTGATCAGAGAAGCTGAAAGGATCTCTTTTACAATTGTTAATGGAGAAAAAATAACCAAAGGGGAAGAAAAGCAAAAGCAGCAACCTGAGAAACCAGTTGAGCATGGACTACCAATAGCTCTTTGTTCTGTGCTTCACATTTGACTTGGTGAAGAACAAGCCTAGGGCTGAGGATAAAACCAATTCTCCTTCATGTTTGCCAAAACCACTCTGGTTCCTGCTAGCTTTAGGTTTATGCAAGCTGAGACTACAAAAAAGCAGTGCTACCTCAGGACTCCCACAACAAATCTACTTAAGCAGCTCTTTTCTCCAGCTCTGTATCTTTTTTGAGGCTGATGAAAGTTTGGCATATACTTGAAGGATATCTGGCCATGTTGAAGCCTCCAAAGATGCAGTTATAGAACAGAGATCCTAGAAACAACTTTAAAGGCCCCAGACCTCGATCACCAGAGATGCTCCTCTGATTTCCAGGGAAATATGAACATGACTGAAGACTATGAAATCACAATCTTATCAGAAAAAAAAATGTAAACCTTTATTTGGTGGGGGGGAGGGACAATATTTTAATACTACAATGTAAGTAACAAATCAAGCCTTGGTTCCCCCAAGTCAGAATTTGGACCAAGGGAAGAGTATAGAGTGAACTAAGTTTAGTCTTAAGCAATATTAGTTTAAGTATGATAGAAACATGGGATACACCGACAATGATACAACTTCAAGGTGACATTTTTCCAACTGTCTTCTGCTTTATAATGTGACCGGGAAAATGCATGAGTAAAACTTGATGGCCAGGGAGTATTTTGTTTATTTTCTACTAAAGTAGTTTTTTTCATTTTCAAATGAATATTTTCTAAGATTCTGTCTTAAGACTCTAGCCCCTACTCAGATTAAAAGTGAAGGTTTTGAAACACAAATGCTTGAGCAGACATTTTTCCACTTTGACACGAAACTGCACAAATATTCAAGGCAACTCTGCCCAGCACCTGGCAGTGTTTGCACCTTCAGCCTGCTCAAGCCTACCAAGTCCAAGATAGCAACAACAGAGTTGGTCTGTTCCATTTCTGCTGTAATCCCACCAATTTTATACCAGTTAAGAATGGTGCCTCTGTTTGGTTGACACTCCGGTTCTCAGCCCAGCAAAGCAATGCAGGCCTGTTTTCTCCACAACACAAATAAACAGGCCAGACTCATAAACCAAGCTGGGGTAGCCAAGACACAAAGATCTGCCAGTGCTGTTACACACACATGAAATGCAGCCTTCTGCCAGCATGATGAACAGCAAGGGAAAGGTAACATTTCAAATGGCTGCAGTATGATTTCTCAGAGGTTTTCTGCTAGAGCACAGAGAGACAGAAATGAATTAGCAAGGTTGGGAATCTACTGCCAGAAATCCCCTTGTTACAGCCATGAGGGATGGGGGAAATTTTTTAAACAGCAACCACCAAACAAAAAAAAAAAAAAAAAAAAAAAAATCACACCAGCCTAAAATCAACTGCAAATTGAATTCCTAGGCATACTTCTAAGACTTGACTTTTGGCTCAATAGTCAGTGTTTTTTAAAGGCTATTCTTAACAATTCACAGATAAAAGCAGCACCACGTGTATAATTTGTATGAAAAGCAAACAAGCATGAGAAAAGCAGCCATTCCCTAAGAACTGTCACAAATACCTTTTCTTTTCCACTGAAAAAGAATTTTTAATCAGAAATTTTCCTGCTAGATTTCAGTGAAACACCATCAAAAGTCCATTCCTTCCTAGTGCTTTTGACCAGAAAGTATGATATATTACAAAAATACCACCTCAAGACAGCTTTAAATTCAAAGATCTCACTGAGGACTCTCTCACAACTACTTCGGAATATTGAGGAGAAGCAATAAGGCTCAGATCCCCAGATGGCAACTTTATGTAACAAAGAACAATGACAAATATATGGAATTAACTAGTACTCTGCTTCAGTTTAAGCCATCTTCTCGAAAGCACTGACAAACACAGAAAGTGACTGCGACATCCAGAGCTCTTGTTACATTCAGTTCCAAAAGGGGCTTCTTTAAGTGGACAAGCTTCAGCTTAATACAGAATTAACAAGGGCATCAGGAAGAGAAGCTTGAGGTAAAAGGATTCAAACTTAACTCACATCCAAAATGCAAAGACAGGAAAAAAGAAACACCAGACAAATCATACCTTGCCACAGCAAGAGACAAGAAAAAATTACAGCAAACAAAGCTTTGAAGAAATGAGTGGATTGAAATGATTAAAAGTAAGACTAAGTCTTCAATTTTATATGTCACTTTAAGGGTAGTTGTTTCCTGCCACTTGAAGTCTATAAATTCGCTGTTGCATCAATCTGAGGTTGTTTGAGAGAGAGAATAAATTGCTATCATTGCCAGGGAAGTATGGATGCCAGTGAAAAGGCTCCTATCCAAGTACACACCAAATAGTTTTTAACATTAGGAGACAGGGCCTTTGTTCCTGACCACCAGAAGATCAAAATAATCTATCCTGAGTTTCAAATGCTGTTCTACTTTTTCAATTCTAATTTCGTTTCCCCTGATAATTGGTTTCCAACTTCCTGCACGCATAAAATGCCAGCACAATACCACACTTTGCTTTGGATTATTATTTCCACAAAATCCACAGCAAATGCTAGAGTGTACAACTCTCATTTCAACAGTCATTTGGCAAGAGGTGAGATTTACTTGCTAATGGATGCCCTTTTTTTCTAAAAAGATTAGAGTGCACAGCTTAGTCTTCTGCTTCCAATTACACATGCCATTTGTCAAAACAGGGTAGCAGTTCAAAACTCAAGTCCATAATTACCTTCTTTTCAGACATCTCAAAGACATTTATTCTCATGTTAGATGTGCACCAAAAATGGAACCATTGCTTCAACCTGTACACAACGAGGCTAACTCTCTTTTCCAGAGC
The DNA here is from genome assembly GCA_013401135.1 of Cettia cetti. NCBI lineage: Eukaryota > Metazoa > Chordata > Aves > Passeriformes > Sylviidae > Cettia > Cettia cetti. Next base: position 43,791 of record VZUI01030023.1, on the reverse strand, counting down.
TGCTGCTATTTCAGAACTCAAAAAACAATTCTGTACTTCAGCTGACACAGCAAACATTGCTGGACTCTACTTTATGCAAACAGTATATGCATATAAGGAGTTAGTTTTACTGTCAGCTTGTCTTGCTTCTGGCTTTTTATCTTATAAAGAAAGCTGAAGATCCTGTTCTAAATAGAGAAAGACATGCATAGATTTGTGGCAGCCTGCTAAAAATCAGATTGACTCAGGCATTGTGCACAGTTTAATCTGTAGAGAAGCATTTTCCCAGAAAAGTCTCTTTCTTCTTTGATCAGCAGCTGCAGGTGATGAATGTTTCAGCACTGCCTAATGCAGTGAGAAGCAGGACTCAGAGCACATTTGTTGCACAGCCAAGCAGAACCAGCTCAAGGCTTTTCGTCCCTTTTCACTGAGTCAGTGGGGATGCCAAAGGATGAGATGCCAGGGACAAGCTGCTCTCACCACGGTGAAAGGCAAGGACGTGGGATGGAGAGCTGTGGGACACAAAGCCCCAGCTGAACTGCCCTGAGCAGGGTGGCCAAGGCTGTGGTGTGAGGAGGGGCCAGCCACAGCTCCCCCAGGCTCACACCTCCCTGGCAGGGCTTTGGCACAGGCCAGGCAGGCAGCTCCCCTACTGCCCACAGCAGCCTCCACCTCTCTTATACCAACTGGCCCTGCAGATAGAGTGAGATGACAAAGCAGAAGAATTTCTATACATCTTTAAGGTCACTCACTTCCCAGTGTTCTTTCACTGCTGTTTACATGGTCCTGCTGCACCTTGTTTACTCCTTCAAATCCATCAGGAGAGAGATCATACGTCACAATTACCCAAGAAGGGAGTCAGAAGTTTAGAACACTGTGGCTATTCCTTCCCAACAAATCATTTTTTCTTAACTCTCAAGAAACATTACATATGCTTAAACAGCACTGTACAACTTAGTGATAAAAAGGAGCTGAAAATATGAAAACCCCTTTCATTCACAACTATGAAGCCAAGAAAAGAAAAATCCCCTTTCATGCTTACTCTTGTGGTTTGATTACTTTTGCTTAATTTCAATTTTAAACAGAATTGTGTTTTATATATTTTTTGTTCATAAACAAGGAATAGACAAAAGCATCTTAAGAAAGAGCCAAATTAAAATCTTCATTTCCCTTCAAAATTCTGATTTAACCTTTTATTTTTCAGGTTGCTTTTCCTCAAAGGAAATCTCAGCTTCTTATTCAAAGACAGTATTTTCCTGTGGAAGTTCTCAGGAAAATTACTATGTTGCCAGTAGCAGAGTGAGCCACAGGGTTCTGCAGCTTTTAATTCACCCTGTACAGGACTAACATAATACACCCAAGTGCTTTACCCAAGTCCTTCTCATCTGTACAGAACTCCTGTCTGTCCTATTTCTGTTCCCACACTGCTCAGCATCTTCCCCATGGTACCGACATTTATGCTGCTTTATGCATCCCATCTCTTTACTCCCACCACACCCACGGGCTGGCTCCTCTCTTTACCATAAAGTACCTCCATCTTTGCTGGTTCACAAGTCAAAATTCACTCTCAGCAAGAAAAAGCAGCAGGAGGGCAGGGGTAGGTGTGGAGGAGCTTTCTCATGGCAAGGAGACTGATCCTTTCACCTTTTCAGTGTGTAACTCCCCCTTGGAAGCAGCTGGTTATCTTTACACATTAAGTGGAAGAACACAAAGAAATTCTTAACAAGGTCTGTCTAAAACAGACAAAAATCTCATTTCCTATTATTGTTTATGGCTTGTCTTGGAAGCCACAACTGCAATCTGGGTCCCTGGTGTCCTTGGCACCAAGGGAAAGACAATTCATGCACCATATGTTCTACAATCCACAGAGGCGAGACAAACAGCACGGGAACGCATCGCTCATCCCATTTTATGTGTGGCTTAAAGCCAAGGACTGACTTGCTGGGGCTGACAGTCCAAGGGACTGAATGTAACTCAGCTCAGCTCCTAAATCATGCTCTCTCCTCATTCAGAGGCCTTCTAGCAGAACAAAGGAATTTATGCCTCAAAGAGCAATTTTATCCTGGCTAGGAGATGGATGATAGAAAGCTTAGAAATACAGTTATATCAGCTTAGGTAGAAAAACAACCTTCCCATCATGAAACTGCAGCATATTTCTTTCACTGTTCATGTTGAACTTCTATATTTCCCAGCAAAAGAGAGAGGGTGTTCTAAACATTAGTAGAATTCAAAGTGATGGAAAACTACTCCTTCATGGTATTCAGCCAGAATTTCTGATTCAAGAGGATAGGAAGGATCCTAAAAGCTTTTCAGCTGGACCTGTAATCATAGGAAAAAAAATCCAGGTTCTCAGCTGGGCCTAGTATAAAAAAGTCAGTCATAATGGCAATAAAAGTCAAGGTTACCAGCCTTAGCAACTAAACATTCCCTGCTTTAGCTCTATCTGAAGTGACTACCCTATCTTTTTCCATTATACTTGTACATGACTTCTCTGATTAGACTGTTAATTATATTGCAAGACCTGCTGGGCACTTTTTCTCTCATTTTTCCCCTCTCATAAGTACTTATTGTCCCCAGAATTGCGGTCTTCAAGACAGGCAGTAATATTTGCAAAATGCACTTAGATTAAAAGACATGACTTCTTTTAGCACTCAGAAAACAATTATTCTGGTTTTAAATTTGCAATATTAAAGATTTAAGTTTTTTATTTTGAAAGGACAATTTGTGAGAATTATCTTCTAAACAAAAGCAATCTATTCTTTTATTTTTAAAAAATATGTATCCTTCCAAATAAGCTATCCTTTGAAGTTCTATTCATCCTGAAGAAGAACACTGGTAAGAGCCAAGCAACATTTTGGATGTATTTTTTGTGTGCATATGTACATACACAGTTATTAAACTAATCTTCAGTAAAAGCCTACAAGACAAATCACTTGTAAGTACAAAAAAGGAGTACCAAAACCAAAACAACGTCTAAATAAAAAGGTGCATACCTCTTAAATTTTCTCACCATAAACTGCCTACAAGTAAGCCACATTTTTACATGTTAGAAAAGAAGCAGGAAGTCTCAGCAAAATTTAAAAGTTACTGGCAGGTATATTCTGTCTGTTCTCAAGCGAGTCTCTTCCTGAAGGTTGGGAGAAAGATGAATCTAAACAATCAGCAAGCCAGGTCACAATAACTTGTGTCCTTTAAATTTAGCATTTACAAAGAGATCAAGGGCAGACAAGTTGGACAATCTGCCTTGCAAGATGCAGACTGGGAGCATTTTAATACTTTTTAGAATGTAACAGCTTTCAACAAAGCTGTAATTACTAGCACTTTTGCTGGAAAAATTGAATATGGGAACCCATCTGGATTTGTTGACTGAATCCTGTGCCTTATCCATTGCCAGTGAAACTCAGAACAATTTTGCTATTAACATTCTCTGTGGTCTGAATCAGGCCTAACCCTTTCAGAATTACCTGTTTAAAGGCAAAGAACTACCTGAGGGGATATTTTCACCCTGGTTTAAGTATCATAATAGGCATAAGTCTTAGAAAACTGAACACTGCCTCTGGAAATCCATCTTTAAGCCCCCCCAACATTTGTACATTTTCATGAGTTAAAGTGAAAGCTGTTAGGAGAAGGGAGTAGGTGTGGAAATTACTTTAAGTCTCTCTCAGCTATAACCAGAGAGCTGGAGCATGTGTGACACTGATGAGACAGAACAAGCAGCGTGCAGCGTGCACGAGCCCTGGTCACAGTGGCATCCCCATGATTTAAGCAAAGCAACTGCAGACCCCTGAGATTACTGTTTTGGAGGAGACAGATGGTGAAACAAACAGTCTTATCCCAAACCTTTCAGATTACAAAGGCATATGAGGTGCCTTCCTAATCTTTCAGTCCAGGGGACAGAAGAGCTTTCCCAGATGGGAAGATTATGAAAGACAGCACCTGCAAATAGGGAAAAAAGTTGTGGGGCTTGCTTCATCTGCTTTTTGACACCTACAATGAAGATGCATCCATCTGAGATGAGAGACCACTTAGGATCCCTTTACAGTCCAGGACAGGGAAAACAAGCACTTTTACAATATCATTCAGTTGCCTGTTTAGAGATCTACTTTAGGAAAAGAGAAAATGAACTGCTGATGTGTCTATTGTTCTGTCTTGTATACAGATTCCAAGTGACCTGCTCAGACTGTAAGCACCTGTGCCAGACCAACTGTTCTTAAAAGCAGCATACTGAGTACAGAAGAAGCATGTACAGTAAAGCTGTCTTTGTTTTCTTTCTAATAAGAGGGAGTGTAAGTACTGTCAAGATAACTATTTCCCCCCATCTAGTGGTAGGATTGCGTTTAAAAATGTCCCACCCATCTTATCTGACCACATTTTGAAGCTGGTGATGGTAGAAAACAGTACCAGCTGCTCTGCAAGCTCCCAAAAACCTACAGCTGTGATTACTGCAAGTGACCATGTGTCAGAAGTCCTCACTTCTCAGTTCACGCTTTTAACATCCATATCATGTTATCTCTCCTTTCCAAAGTGCTTAAGATACATGAAAGATATAAACCTATCATACCAGTCAATAGCTTGCTTATTTATAGATTAGATGCTAGGGATTGGCTCTTCCCAACTACAGTGTAGGTCTATATTTAGTAATCCTAAAGAGCTTTGTTATTCATCTGCAGAAACTGCCATTGACATGTGACATTTGCTTCACAGTCAACTCACCTTTTGACTGCTTCAGCAAATGAAAAATTTCTAGACTTGGAAGAGCCTGTGAGGCAAGAACCCAGGTCTGGGTCAGATTATCAGCAATGTTCAGCTGAGCATCATGGCTGGATGTTTCCAAGCTAGGCCTTGTCCATACTGTACAAGTTGGTTACAGAATATTCCTAAAGGACAAATTTTAATTGTGTTGTATTACAGGCTGCTAAGCTGTTCAGTGTAAGAGGGTAAATCCCATTTAATTTTGGAGGTATTCCCAGGAGTTTTTCAAATTAGGGCTTTCAAAGAAATAGCTTCTTACCAAAAAGCAGAAAGTTTCCAGTGTGTACTTCCTAAAAGAAAGTACTACCTTCTATACATATTCTTATACTAGATCTATGATCCATACTTATTCTCCTTCCGGTTACTGTAGTCAATTAATTCAAATACAGCAAATCCTCCTGTGGGCCCAGGTAATATTCTCTGAAGTCATCAGCTTGAATTGAAATAGGCTTTAAACCTATTTCAGACACAGCTGAGCATTTACAGAGAGCACACAAACAGGTACAAAAACCACATCTTATGCACATCATAAGCAATATGCCAAAACGCCTATGAGAAGACTGATTATGGAAAAACCTGTTACAAGACTTACTGTCTAAAGATAGCACAAAAATGAGACAATTCATTGTGGATCTAAATGGGGCTTAATGAGCCAAATCCATATTGTGAATTATCTGCCTTTCCTTTACCTTCCCACAGTTCAGAATATATTACCATAAACAGAAGTCTTCATAGAGGACTGCTTACATTTCCAGTGGGAATGCACCAACAGGAAAGTTGCAATACACCTTATAGTTAAGTGCTTCCAAGATGCAGTCAGATGAACAGGCAACTAGCTTAATAATATTTTAGCTGGTCAAAATTCAACTCAGGCCATTTCCAGCAAAGCTCTAGAAACCTTGCTAGTCCTAAAACCATTGCATATTCATTCCACTTATTTATACCACTCCTGTTCCACACCAAAAAACAGTAGTACACACAAGTGATAGCACAATTGGTCCTAAATTTATCCTCCTTCACTGACTCCACAGGCAGCCTGGGAATGGGTTTTCTAGCCCTTCTCTTTTGCTGGTCTCCTGCTTCCTGAGCAGAACTAAGGGGGACTAAGGGAAGAAGGGTTTTTCCTCATAGGAACTAAATCACACTATTATCCAGCCTTAGCCTTAAGAAGATGACAATGCTTTATGCAACGAAGAAATCCATTTCTATCTCAAGGCAGGAAATATGCTCCATCAATTATGATTTGATGGTGTATCTGGTATCTAGTTCATCTCATTCTCTTTGGCTTATTCATCCACTGGTTTGACTCTTTTCCTTCAACTTCTGTGTTGACAGACTAATTTATCTGGTTTTATAACAAATAGATGGAAAAGAAGTGACTGATCATGGACATAAAATTGCCTTTTTCAAAAGTTAAATTCCAAATCAGAGCAAACAAGGCTTACATCTGCTCCCTGGCCTTCCATGCCAACAATAATAACCACTTACAATATAACTACAATTTTATAGAACTAACTATACCTGAAACAGAAGCAGAAGCTACAAGTTCCTCAGCATAAGGAAATCAGTAAAACAGAAGTTACCTGGTAAGTTTTGTTTCACCTTCACTTTGAATCACTGCTTTATCCCCCAAACCTGGCAAGGTGCTCTAGAAATAAGGGATTGCAAGTGCTTGTACCAATATCTCAATATCACACTGAAGTCCTGCATGCAACACCAGGTAAAAGCTGAGGGGCTTGTCATAGACCAGTTTGGAACCAGGGGCTGAAAAGTTAGGGAGAGAGGTCACAGGTGCAGGGGTTGTCATGGCAGTCACCACTCAGAAGCTGGCAGCAGCATATAAGCTGTCCTTAAACAGGACGCCTGAGTTTCACCCACCACCAAGGAGAATCAACGCCCCTCACAGTGCAAAGCCATTTCATTTAGCTGAGCCATCAGGCTGAAATGAGAAGAATTTCAGCTCACAAGCTGGCTTTCACAGGTTGTTTTGGGGACCTGCAACGTGGTAAATATCACAGAGCACCAGGCAGCACAGATGCCTGTGAATACTTTGCCAGGTAAACATGCATGCCTACAGCGTTGTAAGAACAAGCCATTCCTTGGCAAGCTACTGGATTTAACCTCAACAGGCACACGTTACTTGCTTATTTTCAACTAAAAATAAAACCTTACAGGCATCTTAACTTATGCTTAGACATTCCTTCATAAAGAAATGGAAACAAACATTGCAGTTACCATCAATTAAATTTGCTGTTTGCCTTTCAGCCTGCAGTTTCAGGGATAGGATGACCTCAGGTAGCACTTAAAGCTGTTGGCACCAGGCTTGGCTTTGGAGCTGCACTCTGGATATGACATAATTAACTGTAAAACAGATGTAAAAGGAGATAAATCACACTGACAGACCATTGTCCTAATTCAGTGAGGTGTAGCTGACCTAGAGGAAGAACACAGCCCTACCAACTATAGCACACAAAGAATCTCTGCAAGATAGAAGAATCAGAAGGGTTTTAGCCAAAAAGTTTGAGTTTTTTGCAGTCTGTCCCAGAGTTGAGAAACTGGGATTAGTTAAACATTCAAACACTGTCTGAACGACTTGCTCTCTAATGCTCATAACCACCAGATAAGAGATGTAGCAGCCTCTTGAAGTTGAACAGTAAGCTCTGGAAACCCCACACTCTTGAGACTGTGCTCTACAGCTCAAACACTGAGGAAGGAGGGTGGATGATTTGGGGTCAGTGTATTTAATCTCCTCATAATCTTTCATCAGAAAGGCCTTATGCCAAGGTGAGTGCTTAAAAACTCCAGACACTAATAAGAGGGAAGGAAACTGAACCCATGGACACATTCTTGACTTTAACCATTCAGATGGTCACCCACAGCTATAGATAAATCTCTTGAAGCCACAGGTTATTTATTACCTCAGAAGAGCCCTGTGACACCACTTTTCTCCACATTTCTCCTGTGCAAGCCAAAGAATTATTAAACACACAAATTGTCACCAGCAAACCTCACTCTTTCCTTCGCTCACATCAGACTTGTGAACCTCCTCTCACAGAAACCCTTTCCTACCACTGCACTTCACAGAGATGTTTCCCCACACACCCTATCCCTCCCCTCTGCTAACATTTCCCCTCCAAGCAGCATCACATACATATTTTCCCCCACCTTACCCCGTGTTTCACAACATTAAAAAAACACTATTTCCTGGCCACAAGACCGCTGTGCTCTTTAGCAAGACATACTTTCACTTGTGAGACTCAGACACTCCTTGGGCTGCCACTGCTGTCACAAGTACACTTCTGTGAGCATTAGTGGCCAGTCCACATGGAATTGTCCTGGGGTTCCATCCCCATGATGCCTACACAGCTGTTCATAATCTGAGTGAACTGTAACAATGACACATTTCAGAAACTAAATCCTCTGCTGATCAGCAGAAAAGTTACAAGGCATAAGCAGCAAGATACTCAGGCCTGAAACATTAATTGGGGGAATAATTTCATAAACAAAAAACACTGGTCTCTGTGAAAAGATGAACCCCAAAAGAAGTAGGAGTAACCAAGGTTCTTCCACCATCATTTAATCATTTATCAGTGGAGCCCCACATCTGGGGCAAGGCCTGTGCCTGTCACTGCTTCTGGGGACTTCAAAACCTCTAAAGAGTTTTACAAACCTGTAAAGTGCAGGACGACTCCTTGCATTTTACAAATGGGAATGATAAACAAGATAATCAGGACTGGCTCTGTGCTGAAGGTTTGTAAACCTTTACACTGGCCACAGCAGCTCACCCCAAGGTCTGCAGTGGGTGCCTATGTGTCAAGCCAGCCTTTTCTTTCCCCTATGAACCAAAGGACATAAGGAAAGAGTAAAAAAATTCATTCATTTGGTCATAGGGTGCCAGGACAGCTTGTGAGGTACCAGGCCTGAATGACAGGTATGAGTTATACAATGAGAAAAAGGAAATGAAACCTAGAAATCAGTGTCTTCAAATTTTCTAGTTAAGCAAGTGCCCCACGGCAGGGCTAGGAAGATAGGTAATGCTGAAACCAGCCAAGTCTCTACAGCTTCTGCTCAGTCAAGTGCTGAAATATAGCACAGTGCTGGGCTCTGTCAACACACACTAGCAAACTGGTGAGCTTACTGACTCAGGGCAGTGATGTGTGGTTGCAAGACACTGCCTGAGAGGAGCCCATTCATCTTTAAACTTCCAAGACTCTCAGCAGAAAACACATGGTTAGTGTATGTTTAACTCCTTTCTATGCTGAGAGGCACGGCTATGGCTCTTTACCTCCACTCCCATGGGTTGACCACACAGGCAGCTGTAAACAGCAGCTTGCTGCAAGTGCAGAGCATGGACTGCAAATCAATAAAAGCTGATACTATTATGTTTTAAAAGAATTAAATGTTCTTTTCAAAAACCACAGCAGCCACTCAGAATTCAGTTGCTTTGAGGGAGTCACCAAGGTCTAGGCACTGCTTGCACCAAGAGCAGCTTTAAATGCTGTGCTGAGTATCCTCTATTCAGTAACCCTCATATGAATGCTTGAGAAAATAGCCAAAGCCTCCCTCACTCTATGGTGACAAGACTACAGCTATTCCAGCCTAGAGGAGCAAAACCCCTTTATGGCAGTAGCAAATTTCAAAGTCCTTGCTTTATTACAGCAAAATAGCCAATAGCTGCATAGCAAAGATTTATTGCTTCCTTACATAAACACTGTTCAGGCTTCCTTCTCATCCTTCAGCTGTAATTTTGGAAGAGCCACTCATGAGAACAGTTTTGGATATCTTTTCACCTTTTACTCTATAATTACTTCCCATGACAAAAATTGTTAAAACAGGGAAGAAGGCAGTTCTTAAGGAGCAGCAGTCAAGCCCTTGGCTGGCAAAAACTGACTAGCTTCCAATTGCATTTTTTATCAGTTGAGGATCTAGTCAGTCACTGATTTGTTTCCTCAACAAATGATGGCCTAGGCTCAAGGAAGATACCACGCAGCAGCTTTTGAGAATTCATGCAGTGTGCAAATTCAAGTGATTAATGCACATAAAAAGACTCTGGGAAAACAAGTTTCTTCATGCTTTTCCTCCTCAAAGAAAGTAACATCTAAACACATGACACTAGTGTCTCAGGAACTGGATGGATAGAAGGTCTGTACCGCACAGCACAGGCATGAGTGGTGTCCCTCAATGACAATGCCCACTAGCCAATAAATCCCACTGGCCCCTTGGGGAGCAGCCTGGCATGAGATTTTTTTGCACAATATCACCCTAGAATGATTTGCACAAACTTTGAGGTAAAGTCATCTGAGCACCCAGCCAGACAACTGATTGCAGGCAAAACTTGGAAGGAATGGCACAAGGTGTTTCAAATTCCCAACCAGCACCAGCTTGCACAGCACTGGTCCCTCCAGGCTGAAAGCAAAGAGACCCGACACATTCACCTTGGTGCTCTGCAGGAGCAGACCTCAGATCTGTGACGGGAAATGTTTGAGCCTCCAAGGGCCCTTGTGAAATGGTTGGCTTCAGTTTGATGTCTGGGGGTCTACAGTGCAAATTTGTCACACAGCAGTCCCCATAAATGCATCAGGAGCAGCACAAGGACTGGCCATGCCCAGGCACAAGCTCCCTGGAAATTTTGTTTGGTTCTTCCTGTACTGCTATAGCCTGCAAGGAGGAGAATAGTACCCTTAGATTGCCAGAGCAACATTTTCCCCAGCACAACAATGCTTGGAAAAAACAACCAAACAAATCCAGACTGGCAAATTGAGGAAAAAAAAATGAGGAAAAAATAGAAATCAAAGTTGTGCCATCTGGTGCAATAATGGCTCCAAAATTATATGGCTCCAGGAAAAAGCATTTGGGTTGTAACCTGGCACGGAAAAGGCAAATCAAGAGTAAAGTACTTAAAACCCAGTGTCATTTGATCACTTTATGAAAAGGCAGAATAGTCTATCCTGTCCATTTGTAAGAGGAGAACTACATTTTAAAAAAGTGTTTGTATTTCCTACTTTTATGTCTTTAAAACACTCACAGTAAATATTAAGGGTTTTATGCAACTGTAAATGTAGTGCTTGCCCTTGGTTCACCTTGTATTTCCTGGTACATCCCCTTACACTCCACACCTTTAGAGGTCAAAATGCTTTTCACATACTGTGCTCTGCATTGCTCCTTAGAAGACCAATCCAGTAACCAAAAACCTGCCCTTGTCAGAAATGCAGTGTCTTCCAGATTCTTAGAACTTCACCTCTTGCATGTGAGCTTTTAGACTTCTGAAGCTATCTCCTGGTGAATGAAATATTGTCCAGCTCAGCACAAAATTTCATAGATCTAGCTTTAACAGGATGACAGTACTTTTCTTTAAAGAAGGGATGACCAAATATCTGAGAGCTTACTCATGTAACAAAGCACTGTACTAGGTTTCACTGTAATTTTGGGACAGAAATATAGCTTCTTTCCTGGCTGGATCAGATTTGAGCCCATTCTGGTGTTCTGGCCCACTGGCAGCAGCGAGTACTAATGCTTCAAAGGAAAGCTGTTAAAAAAACCTCTGAGAAACAATACCATGTCCTAAATGCTTTCTTCCATGCTTCAAAAAGGAGTTGGCTTATGCCTCTGAAGAATACAGATGGAACAGCCTTTTAACTATTTCTCATATCATTTAACCTGGGGTGCTTTTAATATCCGTGCAAGTAGACAATTCTTTCTGACCCACTGAGCTCTGGTTCTCAGCAGGAGGCAACCACAGCATCAGTTTTGCACTGTGTGCTCTCCACTAACTTTTCATCAGAATATAAATGTATTAGACTTTCCACTGTGTTACCGCATTACTTTTTCAAACACACAAGCAGCTCAGTTTCCTTTTAAAACTGTAGCTCTATGTTTCATTAAGCTGTCTCTGATAGCATCTACCCAAATGCTCTGCTTTCACAGCAGACTGCAAATTCAGAGCCTGAGCAAGTGAGGAATACTTTTGCCAATGGGCATTATTGTACTTTTATCCATGTCAAATCTCTTCTCTCACTGCATTGCCAAGATGTTTAATTCCTGCTGGAGTGTCTAACAAATCTCAACAGCTTTCACCAACTGAAACAAATTACCATGATCGACTAAATTCCCTAGCTTGCTGTTGTTCCTTCTCCACGCTGCTGATGGGGATAGAGAGCACATCTGGCTAGAGCTACAGTGCGCTGCTGATCAGCTCCTCCAGACTGAGCACACACTTCACTTGGCTTCGTGGTGAAGACTATTCAAGCTGCTAGCTTCAAGTATGTGGTATGATACAGAAGGATGCAAAATGGAAAAAAAATGAAAGATTAGAAGTGTACCCTGTTTTGTATCCTGCTGGCTTTGCTGTGGAGAGCTGTAAGCCCACTGGGTGACTAATTCGATTTACTGGATTGAAAGGAATTTACAGGAATTGATACCCACAAAGACATTAGTGCATTTTGGGGTTGCAGGTATCCAAATGACTTGGCTCTGAATTCAGTGGTTATTTCTCTGCAATTTTCCGTCCATTTCCAGAGAGATGAAATGAAATTCCACCTTAATGCAAAGCTGTCATAACCTGATTCTGGATAAGACTTGCCAGCTATCTCATGTCTGAATAGAGGCATCCCTAGAGACAAACAAATGGAAAATGCCTCAGGAAGCCATAATTTTCCCAGACATACAACTGAAGTGAGGAACCACAGGTATTTTTTATCCATCCTCCTCTTTTTGCTTTCATCCATCATCCACCTTTTTTGCCACAATAGGAGCAAGCTGAGAGTGATTTGAGTTAGCAATGCTCATATTTAGACCAAGAAAAGACAATCTATAGCAAATTTGCTTGACTAAATGAGCCACCCAGCAGAAGCAGCTTGGAGTTACTTTTCTCCCCTTCTACCCAGCCCTTTGTTATCCTCTTCTGGTTTCTTTCTCAATTCAGTGTCTCAGAGCAGTGGTCCAAGAGCCCTCCTGTGTCCTCTGCACACCTCTGATTTGACAATCCACTGCATACCCTACAATTCACAGAGCCTTTTTCATTAAGGATTACCTTTCATCTCTCCTGGGTAACTCCAGATGTTTGTATGAACATGAACCCCTCTACATGGACCCCATACCCACAGCCCCACAGCCAAGGGCAGGAATTGACTTTCTGTTGCTCAACACACCTCAGCTTTCCCATTTGTTTCCCAGGTCAGTGGTGCTGGGGTCATATGTTTGAAACAGGACTTCCTCAGAGAGGCTGTGAAAACAACCATATCACTCTTCTCATGTGAAACTTAGCTCTTACCAAGCCCCCAAACCCAGGAAGCCCTAACCAGTGAGTACTTGTCACCAGGAAGTAAAGCCTTTTTCTACATTTGATTAGCAAATGATTTTTGTTACAGACTTATCATCATGTAGGATACAGCAGCTTTATTTTAGCACTGCCCCTTATATCATCCAGGATCTGTTGTTTTCCTGCATTGAAGGATGCCTTGTTGCTTCTTCAGCTCATCCATTTAACATGACAAACTTAAGCAAAAAAGAGGTCCAGAGTTCCATAGAGTTCTTTTCCTGGACAGGCAGAATCAAGCCATAGAGTGGGTTATTTTTGTGGCTCTTGTGGCTACCTCACCTTACCCCATGATGCTTGACAATAATTCCAGAAGCCCATCCACAGAGAAAAACTGTCTAGTGCTATAGTCCTACCACATCATGCTTGTGAGAGATGACATTCTCTCAGCATCAGGAGAGATGAGTACCAGCACCAGCTGCTACCCATCTCAGCCAATAGCCATAAAGAAGCTTTTCAAAACATGTACAGAGCCTTCACTTATCCTGTCAGACAGGTTAAGGCTCAGCACAACAGCTGAGGACAGACTTACCCTGACCACCAAAAGTAGTCAACTGCCCCTTTTCTCCCCTTACACTCATATAAGAGATCCACTCTATTACTCTGCCAGAAATCATCCCTACTCTCACATCAACTATTTTTCTCCACTATTTTAAAGCAGAGATAATCAGTAGGGAAATGACCTGCTTTGGTGGTATTCAAAATCAATCCATTGCTAGCTCCCAAGTCTTTTGCTCTCTAAAATAATTGAAGCTAACGTAGGGATTGCTGTTACAGACAGCAAGACTCAAAAGCATGACGAATTTAACAGATACCTGTTACTGTACTTGAGAGTCCCTGTTAAGCAGCAGAGATGCAGCAACTCAGTCTGCTCCCACACCACTCGGTTTCATAGGACACCCACAGACATCATGCCTCTGTGAGAAGGACAGGTACACAGCACAGAAGGAGCCCAGAAAGGTGAGACTGGATGGCCAGTGTGGATGAGGGGAGGTGGCAGAGATGTTTTCTTTTGTTTTAAGTAGGAAGGTATAGGAGACATATCGCGATGCTTTTCATAACAGAGCAACAAGACGAGGCACTGCCTGGGCAATGGGAGACAGAGGAAGTCAAGCGCAGTGGAAACAAGAAGAGCGTGATGCAACCACGGGAGCAGGCATGGAGAAAGGGAAAATCCGGCCCTGCAGCTGTGCTTTTCTATCGGCATAAGGCAAAGGCAGAAGCTGTTGCTGGAGGGTTTGCTGGTTATTCAGCACTCCGGGGCTGACCCTGCAGCCCTGCTGCGCTGAGCTCCAGCCGCTTTGAGCTCGGTGTGTGGGGCGGGCGGACAGCCCGGCACCGGCACGGCCCCGGCAGCGAGGGCGGGGAGCGTGGCTGCCAACCCCGCCCCAAAAACTCCTTTCCCCAGGCTTCCCGGGCGGAATCACTCAGCAAGGAGTGCTCAGGTAACCCAGGTTATTCGCTGTGGGTGGGGAGGAGCCTGAGTGCCGAGTCCCTCTGAAACGAGACGGGTTTTTAGGGGCCAGAATCGGCTCCTGTGCTGCCCCATCAGACGGGGCCAAAGCAGCAGCGCTGTGCTGAACACATCTGTGCCACTGCTGGGGCCCGTAACATGCTTCGGCTGTCCTGCACCACACTCACGAGCATTTTCAGTGTGGGAAAGGATGGAAAAGTCAGCACAGGCAAAAAAAAAAAAAAAAAAAAAAAAAAAAAAAAAAAAAAAAAAAAAAAAAATCACTCTGTAGTCACGGGAAAGTCGATATGGGAGCAAAGCTCTGCTATGATATCCTCTAATTAACCAAAAGGAGACTCAGAACAACAAAGAGAAAGAAACAACTTCCATTCTGCTTTGGTCGTCATTAGTTGAACTAAAAACCAACTACATTGCTTCCAGCAGCTGCAACTCCTTATAGGCTGTGACATAAGAAGGGGGAAAAAACCTCACAGATAGAACAAATTAAACATTGTAGTACACAATTGAGAAAAAACCCTCCAGGTATTCTTGACTTCTGAGCCTTTGATCAGATTTTAAATTTGTTTTGACTTTTAGTTTTGACTAGTTTCTAAACAGGCTATAAAGAGATACAAAGACACGCAAAGCTAGAAGCTTTGAGGTCTGCTTTAAGGGTCTGGAAAAGCAGCCAGACTTGAACCCTGAGTAAATGCCCTTGTCTTTGACATCCCATGACAAATATCTGTCTCAATGGGCTGCCAGAAAATTCTATCAGCAGTGCTCAAAATATTGCAGTAAATATTTAGCCTCTATTTTGCTTTGCCTTGGGACTGAGAGGGAACAGAGTTTCCTAGATACAAACAAGAAATAAAACAAAAACAAACCCCACATCATTTTCTCCACAACTGTATACAGAACTCCAGCCATGAGATGCATGCACAAGAATAGCACAAGAAAAAGTTTATTCATCATTTAATTTATGGCCAAACCACAGATAGTACTGCTGGAATTGACTGTGGTAAGAGAGTAACCAACAGCAATCATGTTCTAAACAAGTGTGATCACCTTGTAATCCCCATTTGAAGGCATGCAGCATACAGAGCACAGCCTTGGATCTCAGCTGGAGAATGGTTGAACAACCCTACTTTTTCATTTGGTACAAACCTATCTTCAGGTTTTTAAAGACTCAACAATACACAACTTCTCAAGCAAGTGTATATCAAAAAATGGCAAAGAATGTTATTTACATCTGAGACAAGGTCCCTAAAATTTTTACTTTCAGGAAATTATGTCATGGATTTAATACTTCAGCACAAAAGACTCATTCTGTCCTCATAATCATTAGTTGATATTTCTGATTACAGATACTAACGAAGGTTCTGTCATGTAGATTTGGGATTAAAATGCGTGATTACTTTTCAAATGGGTGATAATCCTCCAAATGAGAGACAGATGAAAAATACCTGAAACAAAGGATAGAGAGAAACCATCTTTTCTCTCCCTCCAATGCAAGCTCAAGAGAGGGCTCAAAAGAGACAATAGCAAAGCAATAACATAGGCTGAAATATGTAGAGCTTCTGTATAATTCATTTGTAACACTGAATGCAACTCCATTATAAAACATAAAAAAAGGAAAATGTCTGGAGAGGAAACCATTACTGGAGAGGTGCTTCAGGCTAGTGACAGAAAAATCCTCCAGAGTTTCCTTGCACTTTGAAAGAAAACAGAACAAGAAAGAGAAGCCACTGGGGAAGAAGCCTCATAGTAAAGCTGCCAAAGACAGGGGACCTGCCCAAGTGTAGTGTTGAGGGAAGGCACACTGTCCTCCACTATTAAAAAAAAATAAATAAAAAAATCACCAAATCTGAAAGAAAGAAGCAAATTTCAGAACAGGAAGCTGATGTGCCAACTCCCCCAGTGTTTTCTGACTTCTAACAAAGTGTAAAGCAGCAGGCAGCTTGTGGGAAAAAAAAATGCTAAGTTCTGCAAGATCTTTAGTAGCATATAACAAGAGACAAATCTCAGGAGGATTTTAGTATATTATGGGTTAGTAGCAAAAAATAAGCCCCACCAGCATGCACACTACCAAGTGCATAGTTGGGAATGAGAGCAACATCAGCCAGTGGTCTTCAGTGACAGCTGGAGTTTAGCAAGTGCACATAACTGTACTCTGTATGCACTGGGTCACAGTCCACAGAAGATAGGACTGTTACAGGCAAGTAAGAAATACAATGGAATATTCCAAAATCTATTTTAAGACTGCCAAGATCCATTCAATACACTGTTACATAGGACTACCCTGCTAAAAGACCTCATTTATTAAAAACAGTATGACAAGATATAGCTAGCATTATCCCAAAGGTACCCATCAAACATAGGTAAAGATGTAGATCATTCTACCTTCCAGCTAACAAGAGGAAAGACCATGTTAGGTGCTAGGTAGCAAGATAACTATAGAAACCACAAACACACACTCTGGTCAATGCTGGTACAAAAATATGAACTTTCAGTTCAATTTGCCGTACTGATTGACAGAAAAACTAAATCATACTCAGAGTCCAAAAAAGTTTCCAAAAGAATTCTAAACTGTTACAGTGTTACAAAAATCCCCTTCCCTAACTATAATAACAAACAGTCATATTATCATATGAGTTACTATGCATTAGTTCACATTATATACTGCAATGTAAGGAAGCAGTGGAATTTTAACGTAAGCTTTGGCACTGCTTATGTAAAACAAGTAAAATACAGCCTAGTACTGGAAATAAAGGCTTTGATTCTTGGAAGCTTAGAGCTGACCATGAAGGACAAGGGATACCCGTGGACAACTAAAATAACACCAGGCTCCTGGCCCCTCTAACACATCTTTGAAACCCTCACAGCTTTGTCTGGCATCATAGATAAGTAATTGCAGCAAAACTGGCTCCAGGAACATCTGGATATACAGACAAATAGCAACAGTGCTGCAGAAATACAGCTGCTTTATAGTTTGGCTATGATTAGTAATTGCCAATGTGAGAGACAGTGAATGGTCAATTTGTGTTGCACCTGAACACTTGAAGGGTATAAGAACCCTGTGTAGAACCATGTTCCAGGTGCCCCAGAATTTGGCTAGGAAACCACCTGCAAACATTTACTTAGCCCTGTAACACTATGCTTTGTATCCCAGCCTCTTTTCTCAGTTGGCAAAGGCCAGTTGCAAAGTCTTGTGGCATTGTCAAGAGCATGTGGGTACACTGTCCCAGGACCTGTCATCTGTACAATTCCCTTATGAAAGGGCTAGCATCCTCTAGGAAAGAAAATAAGCAACCTAGAAAAACATTTTACAGAACGACTGAAGAAAAAGCCCAATTCACCAATAGGACAAGTCCTCCACAGGCTAAAACGGTGGCATTTTGTCTGGCTCCAAATCAAGATGAAATGACAGAAAGTGGAGTAAACCTTATGCATTAGAGGTTCCAGGAACACAAAAAGAGAAAACCAAAATTCTATCAGTACGGGATGTGACTGTGGTACACTATACAATAACTTTGTAAAAACCAACAAAGTTAAATGAAATCACAAGTGATAAAACCCTAATTTGTTCTCAGTTCTCTTACTTCAGACAATAAAGCTGCTTTGCACAGATGGAATGAAAGAAATGTTATTCATTAATTCAACCTGAGCCCTTAAATAGGGATGGGATTTAAGTGATTTTTATCCCTACTTCTACAGAATGTACACTGGCCACTGTAGGAGACAGCGGTTCCACTCTACTCAATGGATTAGTGCAGCAGCCCCAGAACACACAGGATACTTCTCTACTTGCACAGTCAGAACTCAGTAACACTCACTGGCTTTGCTGTTCCCAGGAAAGCATGTCCTAAATTGTACCTAACTGCAGATCTCTGGATGTGAATGGCGTACTTTCTTGGCAGGAATCAAGAAGGGACCAAAACAATACATGAAAATGTGCCTGGGTTTCTCCTCTTCTTTGTTGAATCAAAAGTAAGAAGTCAATCAAGAAGGCAGTATTACGTGAACTAGGTGATGGGCTGCAGTAGGGGAATGGTAAAAAAGACCCCAAACCTGAAAGATGTGTTTGAATAAGATTAAGATTGCCCTGTGTTTAGGAGAACTGCACACAATTCTCCAAAATTTTACCTTGTCATCTCTGACATTTTGTTATTTTTTGATCAATCATGTATTGCTCTAAGATGCTTCCCATGAAGGAAAAAATAGTTGAAAAATCAGATACTTCATTGTTAAATGGTTGCATCTCATTTCACTTTCCTACTACTTTCAAACTTCATAACCTTTTGATTTAACTGGTACTGCTGTTGATTTCCACCTGGGTGGTAAATGACCTGCTGCAAAGTCTGTTTCACTCAGTTTATTAATATGACTACACTGATTATATTGTGAGAAGGATCAGAGTTGATTCCAAAGAGCCTGGGGTTTGAAATATTTCCTAGCAGAGACTGAGCTGAAGGAGTATGATCTTTGCCATCTCAGAGTGGCAGGTGTGGGGTAACCTGACTCTAGATCCCCAGAATTTGTTCCCAAGGTTTGTGTCATATACTTTTCCTTAAAAAACCCCAATCAAATCTGTCCAAAGAAAGTCTGAGCAGCTGGCTCCAGTTTACATTAATCCCCTCAGAAGTTTCCAGGAATGAGCAAGAGCCTGCAGGTTATACAAGCCAGAAATGGGTCAGGCTATAAGGAAAGAAAAAAAGATTCACAAAATAGCCAAAGGAGCCCAATTTCATTAA
The DNA here is from genome assembly GCA_013401135.1 of Cettia cetti. Classification (NCBI taxonomy): domain Eukaryota; kingdom Metazoa; phylum Chordata; class Aves; order Passeriformes; family Sylviidae; genus Cettia; species Cettia cetti. The sequence continues at coordinate 24,542 of VZUI01030023.1, read as the reverse complement.
AATAAAAAAGAAAAAAGACAGGGAGATGCTTTAGGACAAATAATTTCAGTGTCTACCTGCTGCTGTTCCCCACCTGCTCTAAAGCAGAGAAGCAAGAACTTGCCTTTGCACAGCCAGCTCCATGGTGTGAACAGTCCACATTTCCCCCCTTCTTCAGCCCTCTGCAGCCATCAAGTGTACACAGCATAGTCCTGTTTTATTCACCACTTAACCAATTCATCCAGAGTGCTGGGGCTCTCTCCCACCCTCCTAAGGAAGCAGAGGAAAGGTTTCATTGTCCAGAACATTTCTGCAGTGTTCAGCCAGCATTTGTACATTCATTTCTTTTCCCTTGAATTTATCTGTGTCCTTGTGCTCCACTTTACATAGCAGCTTGCCTTCATCATGGCCTAACAGTTGTCATCATTTAACTGAGCCAGGCAGAATTCCTCCTTTTATTGTTCTTCACAAATCAGCCTTCACAGTTTAGCTGCTAATAGTTCCACTAGAGACCACAGTTACTTCTGCAGTGTAGCAATTTTTTCCTCACTTTTCATCTCAACATTAATCTTTTCTACAGGAAGAACACCACAAATATTTGAGTGACTCAGTCTGCTGCTTCCACCAAGCTTGCACATGTCCTGTGCAGCTCCTAACACTGGAGCACCAAGCCCACTCCATCTGTTGAGATCATAGCAGGCTGCTGGGAAGGCTGGAACAGCAGAGACACAGCCATCTGTGCTAATCAGAGTCCCTGACAAGGTTACTCCCACCTGGGAAGGAAGGAAATAGCAGGCAGGTATAGGAGAATACTATACTTACTCCTGCTACTCTGGACAGAGACCAAGTTGGATAGCAATGTTCTGCCAGCATAAAGTCAGCCTGAAGTTTAATTTGCCTAAGAAGCTAGGCACAAACTCCACTGCAGGAAAAGATCCAGCTGTATGTGAATTCTGGTTCCAATTCTGAACACTGATCAACCTTATGCTAGAAAGCCCAATTTGACAAGAAAACTTTGTACATAGCAGGACAGCAGTAATGAATCATTAGCACCAGTGACAAGCCCTGCACCAGCAGATCTTTGAGTTGGTGCCAAAGAAAAACTTAATGTCACTTAACACATAAAAGTTTGTTTGCTGTGCTTGCTCATATACAACAACCAACATAACTGCACATCAGTCCTTCACTGCAGTTTTCAGACACTACTGGAAGTCAGATAATTCACTAAGTTGTAAGCATCCCTTCTTCAGGTTGGGACAGAGATGCAGAAGAGCAGCCTGTACACTAGAGACAGAAAAGCTCCAAAGCTTCATGCCCCACACAGCAGTGTGAGCTCACAGTGCCATTCATTCTGCATTAGCACTGCAGCGTACAGGAGAGGAATCAGACCCCTCTGTACACAGGATGGTGGGATTTTATAGCCACCCCTTCCTCACCACCACCAGCCTTAACACTGCATGGCTCACCCCCTACAAACCACTGCCCTCTGTTGCCCTAGAGAGTCTTTCAGAATAACTCACTTGTCTGACATGTAACAAGGTCAGGACTTAAACATTTGCTTCTCTTTATTTTGTGTATGTGTTTGTTTTGTAGCTTTCTATTAAATTAGCTCTACAGCTTTTTCTGGCATTCAAGAGGCTTCCATATCCATAATAAAACAGCCAGTATCTGATGTCAGTTCTGAACTTGGCTGGTTCACAGATTCAGTATAGCTGAGCAATCATTCAGATTTCAGGCTCATTCTGTTAGCATAATTCTGCAGCTTTTCACAGCTGCATGAGAGTTTTTCCAAAATGGTCTCTACATTCAGTAATTTCCACTAAGACTATCAGTTGGCTCATGGCACTGAGACTAATTAAACAGCTTGGATATGGTCATTTCATTGCCTTTTGAATAGGACCTAAAACTTTTTAAACTGATCCTGCATCCAAGGCCTGCAATTCCACTGCCTGGACAGTCAGTTTTTTTACTGCATATAAAATACATAAAGCTGAAATAAAGAGCCTCTGAAAAAAGTGTGGTTTTACACTTGGTTTCCAAAGTCACAGAGCCAAATAGACCACACTCTAAAAAAACTCCAAAAACAAAACAAAAACAAAACTAAACTAAAAGCCAACCCACAAAAACATTCACCTACAGTACAGATAGCAAAATTACCAGAAAGACACTAGCTATAGAATTGCTCTTCCGGGTACTTTTCAGGTAAGAGATTATTCATTATGAAAGTGGAAGTAGAGGAAGAAGAGCTCTCTTAACCATGACATGGCATAATTCAACAGTCCAGGTGCTACAAAATGAAAAATGGACAAAATGAGCAGTCACTTTCCTCAGATACATCTAGAGTTAGCCATTATAACTGGCATAACACCCAGAAGCTCACATCCCCACCACAACTTTACGAAGTAGGGGACAAGAGAAGCACACCCACTGCTTTGTTCAGGAAGGAAAGTTACCCAGTCAAATGAATCAATGGATCTTGCTGAATACAGAAAATTCCTAAGTTGCAGGGGTTTTATGCAATGAGTGTGCTGCAAGTTAAGGCAGCACTGCATAACAGGAATGCAGGGAAGTCCATCCAGCTCCTTCAGCAAGACCTGCTAAGCACCTCTCTTTGCAGTCTTGATGCCATAACTCTGCAAGCAAATTCCAACCAGAGCAAGTTCACAGTGGTAGTGCAAACTCACCATATTTTGATGCCTCTGCAGGGATCCTCAGAGCTTATAAAATTTATCTGCATTTTCATTAGTAATGCTACTTGTAAGGTATCATCCTTCAAGACTTACTCATGCCCCAGACCCATCTAAAACACGACCTTCTGCCACAAACATGTGCTGGATTTTTCATATCGCATTTGCCAACTAATCCTTTCCTTTGGGCCTCTGAAGGGAATAAGGGTAGGCACAAGTCAGAAAGCATTTCCCACTGGGAAGTCAGTGGAAACCAAAACAGAAAACCCAAGCCTGAACTACGACAGAGCTTTCTGTGTGACACATTAGGCTGCACTGCAGGTCAGGTGCACAAGTGCAAGCAGAGGTGCAGATGGGCTGATGTCTGCCCAGGGCACACAGAAGCTGCAAGAAGGCAACATAAGCAGGAATAAACCCCTGCAGTAAGCCCCTGCAGCTATGCCTCCAGTGTGCAGGCTCCTCACATATGCCATTAGCCCTTCTCCCTCACAAGCAGAAGAGCCACAGCAAAATTAGGATAGGAGTAAAGGGTTTGCAAGCAAGGTACAAAGCCCAGTTAAGCAATTGTCCCCAGTGAGTCAGAAATAGGGAAGCACAAGCATTTCTAGCATCACTGACTCCATTGTTTCTTCAGGTTAATAACACCAGCAGAGAAAGAAGCCCTCTCTGCCTAACACCGTCAAGCTCTGTTGAGGTTGTTACAACTTCAGTTTGGGTCAATGTGCAACTGTGTCAGCAAAATGACAGCTTTGGAGCTGTTTCCTGTCCTGCTCCCAGGCACACAGCTTGAAAGCAAGCTCCACATCACTTTAACCTTCATCAAAGCCTATCTGAACAAGATGCCATATAATATTAATCTAATAGAGAGTCCAGATCTTTCCCACCATATGTGAAGCTGCAGTAGGTTCCTTGGGTCTGGAAACAATCAGTCTCAAGCACTCCTCAAAGTGATTTTATTTAATTATTACACAACCAAGCTTGGAAGACAGAAAGGTGATTTCCAGTGTCCTCCATCATTAACACCAGATGCATTTAATCTGTCGAAGGACTGACTTACTCGAGGCTAGAGCATCCTCACAAAGAGCAGTGCAACCTGTGTACTCAAAATATTTGTTAGCAGCATCCATAGCTAGTGCTATACATCAACTGTAGTGATGAAAGCTCCTTTCCTCTTATTTAAAAAAAAAAGAGAGAGAGAGAGAAAGACACAAGGGAAGGGGAAAACACTCTCCTGTGGCAATCCAGGACAAGAAGTGATGGTGTCCCCAAATGAGCATCCTTGTCAGGCACAACTCCAGAGCAGCAGGTCATTTGTCCCCTCCTTTTCCCACAGGAAAGATCAGAGCACATGCTGAGCAGGGGCAGGTGCTGTGCCCCAGTTCTGTGCACACATCATTGGGTCCCCTCATGTAAAAGCAAGAGCTGCAGCCCAGCAGGCAATGCTCAGAGCTGTGATTGTCACTTCAGGCTGTGACTGCAAGGCCATGAGAACTCAAACAAGGGAAAGGAAATAATACAACAGAGGCTCCACAAAAGCAGAGTTGTGACAGTCTGAAGGCCAGGGCATGGAATTACCCGTGCAAGGTAGCTTATGGAGCCCCTAAAAGAATGCCATGAACAGTACAAGGGGCTGGGCCACCTAACACACTGAGCAACAACTGTGCTGAGCAATCAGCTGTAAAACAAGCAGTGTAAGATCCAGCTAGCTTGGATCACAACCTGGGATATGAGCAGGACTGCCTGGTAAATTCTTGTTAAATATAACCTTCAGTGCACTCAATGGACAAGGAGATGTATTTACAGCAACTACTGCTACTTCTAGCTTGATACCATATCATCAGTCTTCATCATCAAGATCCCAGCTTATACTTCACTGCATTTCCAGATGACACTGTTGCTCATGGTCAGCCATAAAATTATCACTAAAATAAGCCAAGGAAGTGATGGCTCAGTTTTGATGCTGAAAAACTGTCAGGTAATTCACCTCTCTGCTGTAACCATGCAATAGTTTTGTCAGAGGGAATCCACATACGCATATCCTCAGCTATGAGATGTGTGACCCTGTTGTCAGCAGGCTTGCTGGTGCTCAGGAGGCTCCTCATTGCCAGCAGCTACCCTGAGGGCTCTGCACCAACAGCTGCACTGCTACAATAATGGTGTACTGCCCTGTATGGTGAAACAGGGCCCAGCAAACCCTGGGCTGATTTGTTTAGAAGAGGCAGAGCTGCATTGTCTGCAGCACAGCTCTGTGCTCCTGCCTCCTTCTGATGAGAGCATGTCTCACTGAAGGGTGTGCACTTTCCTCAGAAAGCTGGCACTGTGTCAAGCAGTGGGCAGGTGGGCTGGCCACCACAGAACCACCACTAAAACTGTTTTCTTACTTTCTTTCCTTTCTGCACTTACATCACCTGGGTTGGAAAAGGAAAACACAGGAAGACAATCTGGTGGCAAAATACAGCTCTATATTCCCTCACAATCAGGTTTGATTCACAAACTCCCTGCATGACCTTTGAAAGCCTACTTCTGGGAGATTTTTCTGCAATGCATTCAGATACTTAAAATTACAGAAAGGTTTTCAGCAGTATTTCCACATGACCAAGGTGTTCAACTCCAGTTATTTTAGTGTAGAAAAGGATGTGAAGAACAGAACAAAACACATACAAAACTAATAAGCAATCTCTCTAAATTCCTTTGGAAATGGAACAGTATGTGTTTCAGGTTCCCATCAATAAAACAAGGGACACAGCACATGGAGCTGTCCTGAGTGTCATACTGCCCAGAGTGCCTTGCAGTATCATGAATAGATACCTTCCCTCCTCCCTCATGCCAGCCTGGAAGGCAGGCAGGAATGGGATTTCATTACAACGGTTGATTTCCATGGAGAGCCTAATCACTTATTGAAACTAAGCATGAGAAATACCCAGCTCATTCACTGCACATCCCAGTTAAAGACATAATCAACATAGCAAAAGTAAACAAAAGAAGCAGCTACAACCTGCAAAACAACAGTATTCCCTCATTCAGCATTCCAAGGAGAAAATAGTCCAGCACTCTAATATTCTTTGATCAGCTTCTCTCCCTCTAAGCAGTCCACATTTATACACAAAGATTACATTCAGTTAGGAAAGGCAGAGCATGTACAACTGCCAGTCGGAAAGATGAAAGCTCCCATTGCTTTCACAAACCTCCCAAAAAAAAAAAAAAAAAAAAAAAAAAAAAAAAAAAAAAAAAGAGATAGAATAGCAAGCATGATTCAGAAACTACTGACCAGAGGGGTCCATCAGGCTAGTGTATTCTGTAGCATCATACAACATTCATAAAGAAACAAGATTATTAGACTGAGAAGTACTTTAATATCTTATGATTGTTCTTTTACATGTTGTAAATTTCTTGGTGTTTGGGGAATGTGAGCGTACACAAGTCCATGTGACTTTCCAGGAACAGATCCGAGCATGATGCTTCTCAGAAACAGATTTGTTTCCTTGTACAAAGAGTGCAGGAAGCTCCATTCATGCTTTGTGCCCACTTCAGATTAGGCAGCAATGCCACAAGAGCTCCTAGCAAGCTTGCAATGGCTCTAGAACCTGCCCACTGCAGAGACTGAGGATTCAGGGGACACCAAGCAGGGATCCTACCCAAGCATCAGTGCCAGCCCACAAAAAGAAAAAGTAAATAAGCCAGGTTTCAAGGAGCAGGTTGCCAGGTCAACAATCCCTGTGACAGAGCCCTCACTTCCACAGGGGGATGGAGCTATGCCTCATGACAAAGCACTACTACTAAATTCACTCTAATTAAGCCTACAAATACCCAGTCAGAAACGCTGGATGAAGAATTCCCCTCAAGATCATTCTTGTGGGCTTTCAACAACCTGTCAATTTGCCCCATATGAAAACAAACCTTAATAAGTAAGACATCACACCTCAGAACCATTTTTCTAGGTGCGATAAAACTCAAAAAGCAGGAAATTACATCCATTAAGATAAGCATGCCATCAGCATTTTCATTGCTTAGTGCAATTAGAGTGCTGCATAACATCCAGCTCCTGCTGCCCACAGAAAAGCAGGTCTGTCCTTCCAGGAGATCAGATAAGCCAAAATGTCAAGTGACACTTGTGGTCATTTCCAACCCAGCCCTGTTGCAGGGCCTTGTTGTCTCACCACCCAGGTGTGTCCATTAGTTCATTACGGCAACTGGAGGAGCAAACAAAGCAGGCACTTGATCTCTACAACACCTTCAAAGATTACACTCTCAATTCCTCCTTTATAGCTCCCCGTTGTAAGACATGCTCCACACCAGGAAAGACAAACCTCTCCCTTGCTCCACGTCTTGCACCTCTGCTGGTGTCTGAACTCAGGGAATGTCATGTGTTCATACACACAGAGTCATCCCATTGTGCTTGCTTTTCTTCAAACATAACAAGAAACCATGCTTTACACCTACAAAGCTTCCAGTGTTGTAGTTACCTGGAAAACCTCATCTCTAGATGAAGATAAATAATTTGAAAGGTCAGGAATACCCATAGTCCAGCATTGGAGATGCAAATGGCAAGGCACAGATAGGCTGAAGGATCTCTGTATGTTTTTCTCTTATTTTCATAAAGAAAGGGCCTATGGCCACACAAGTGGTAAAGTTCATACTGATTTACACAGGGACCAGCTTGGAAATTGTTTTATTGCAGTCACATTTGGGCTCTGACCTTTTGAGAGCAAACAAGGGTCTGCAACTCAGCCCCGGCATCAGCTGGTGAAAGAGAATGAGCTGTAAGTGGAGAAGGCCTTTTGCCAGTTGAGAGCTGTTCCTGGAGCACCCACCAACTCCCCTGCTCCCAGCCTGTCCCTCCTTGGTGCCAAGCAAGCAGCAGTGCCATCAGGAATATCGGCTACTAGCCTGGAGATTGCCTGCACAAAGGAATCAACCAGGCCAGGAAATACTTGCATGCCAGAGTGTGAACAGTGAAGAGAGGCTATCGTGGAGAATTCAGACCATCATCTATTTAAAAATGAACCTCACTCAGCTGCTTCTTCAATAGCAAATACCTGGACTGCACATCCTATCACAAAGAACAGTAAGCAAGGAAATAGAGAGCTAAAATCTACAAATGAATGGCACTCTGCTCAGCTTTTCTACCCAACTAAGATGACTTACCAACCCCCTGTATTCTTCTATCCAGTTCACTCACTTCTAAAATTTTGACTCAGAAAAGACATTGTCAAGTACTGAGCCACTTAAAGGGCTTCTTATGCCTGCCAGATTTTCTAGAAAGGTCTCTCCTATAGGACATGAGACAAACTATGTCTTTGAGACCAACACTAATACTTCCCAACACTTGTGATAAGATTTAAGCATTCACACTAATGCTAAAATAGAGCTTCTCTAATTTCTTAAACAAGTACTGGAAATTTCATTTCCCAGGGAAGAAAGTTAAGGACAGTACACTAGAAAGTACAAGTTGTATTGAAGGGTGATGGAGAAAAATTACAAATAAAGTCAGAGAACCACAGCTGTCCCATTTTCAAAACACCAGGATCTGTGTTCCTGTCCTGACCAGTCTGTAAACAGCCATTACTTCTGGAAAATGGGTTTCACTTGGCATGTGGAGGATTTGCAGCTTAATGTGATTACTTACATGAGCACAGTAGGACTTCACTGACCAAATGATGGGACACAACTGGGTTTTTTTCTTGAAAAATTCATAGAACTAAAAACTTCTGACTGCCTCTATTTCCTGATGGTGGTTCTTCAAATGTATGTGAAGGTTTTGGGACCTTTGATCTGGGTATGGGAACAGGCAGGGGAAAAGTTATTTTAAGACATCTCAGCAAAGCACTGACATTTACACTCAGGTAACAAGATTCTTTGGGAATTTACAATACAAGGCCACAAATACTTCGTTGCTTTGCACTTTTTGTTTCAGACACAAGTATGTTCCTGCAGTGACAACCGTATTTGTTTCTCTGCCTCAATTTACTTTATTTTTCTACCCCACCTGCACAGCCACACTGCTGATCCCCTCTCTATTTATGCCTCAAGCAATACTCTTTGTGGCTTGATCTCACCCGGCACTGTGTTGTCCATTTTTACCACCAGGAGGTAAGATGAAGGATTTACAAAATCACACTTTTCTTCTACAACAGTGCTGCAACGCAGAAACAAATACTGAAGTGCTGTGAACATAAGGGAAAAATTGAAAAGTAAAATAGACAATTTAGGGTTAGAAAGGATACAGCTGTAGTAACACTTTTGGATAAACTTACACCCATTTGTTAGGAGTACAGGAGAAAGCCCAGCCTGACATGATCCTCTTATCATTCTGGAATCAGGCACAGGTTTCCAAAGGGAAGACCAGCAGCACCCAGCTCACCTGCAGGGTCCTCCCCTCTCCATTTTATTCCTCAGAGAGGAACCAGGATCTGTCTGCTCTGCATAGAGACCCAAGTTAAAATATATCCCAAAGGCAGTAGGCAAGTTCTCAGAATCCCAGTTTTGTGGGGTTGGGGTTTTCACAGTCAATATCAGATAGGGATAAGAACTCAAAACCAGAATTCATACTTACATTCAGTGATTAATGTTGAAACTGTTAGGTGTCAGAACTTTATTATAAAGACCAGTGTAAAAGAAAAAAAAAACCCCACAACATTAACCCCCAAAAACAACCTTTTCCTATTTCTTCCCTCAAAGTTACTTGCAAATGTGTTGGTTTGATTATCCTGAGTTTGTTTTCTGTTCCTATTGACACACAGAGGCAACTCAGCTTTGAAGAAGCACACATAGATCTGCTCCACATCAGCAGATTTGTTAATCAAGTCCCAGTTTTGATTTCTTGTACTACACACACGCACACACCCACCCCTCTGGACTCAAAGCTGTGCTCCATTATTTCTCTGATAAAGCTGATTTAAAAGATTCATGCTTGTCCCTGCCCTTTCTCATTCTTCTCTCCATTTCCCATCTCTGCCTCAGAGATGCAGTTGATCTCAACTGAAGCTGAACCCCAGGACTTTCAGCTGTTTACATTGCACCAGCACTAGAAGAAGTACACAGGGAATTGTATCCTTAGCAAACACCTTTTGAGAGGAAGAGCTTTTCAAGCCCACAGCAGACCAGTTTCAGGCAGAGCTGCTCAGCTGCAGTTGGGAGCAGCACAGAACATGCGATGCTGTCAAACAGCTTTATTCTTTTATCCCAGCCACAGAAGAGGAGATGAAATGACAAGGCATAAAATCTGTGAGATAAAACTTCCCCTTTAACATCTTCCAACCAAACTTTAACTGAGAGATTTTGTACTAGTTCAGCCTCTTTTTTGGTGTGTGGACAATCTTGTCCCTTTCTGTCATGGGGCTCATGATCACACAGCACCAGAGCCTGAGTTTGCAGAGGAGGTAATTCTAAAGAAAAAGCTCCCAGGCTTCTATTCACAGAATGAACACACTTGGTACAAAAGCATCAGGTTGCTACAGGGGGTTTTTAAAGTAGAAAGAGTGCATTTTTAAAGCATCTCTATCAAGCATAACACATTTTTGAAAGCTTTTTCCTCTGAAGGGGTTGGTAGTTTCCATCCCAGGCACCAAGAGAAGATTCACTCCCTGTGTCTTCCACAGTCTCTGAACTCTCCTGTAGGGTCACAGAGGGGAAAAAGAACCTCCAATTACCCAGTAGCAGTAACACACCTGTTCTACAGCCGAAATCTCCCTGACATCTATCCTGTCCCAGGAACCATCCCATTATTTCAGATAGTTACTTGGAGTTGGTGGCCAGATGGCAGTTAGCAGGATAATAGCTGGCAAACTTGTTTATGTCTTCACTTCTTCCAAGGTACAGAGAGATAGCTTCCAGAAATACTCACTGTTAAAAATGGCTCTTCCTAGTCATTCCTGCTATTTTCTAATGGCTGCCTGCCTCTGCTATATTTGCGTCACAAAAACCAACACAGGAGCCTTTGTTAAGGGAGCACAGTCAGAGTGGGACCAGCCAGCTTAGGTGCTACACTCACCATGAGCATTTTATTTTATTTTTAAGCCCATCTGTTTAATGAACAGCCAGAAATAACTTTGGTCTTTCTTACAGTAGATTTTTCTTCTACAGACATCTTGTGGTCTGCCTTATACCTGATGATTTATTAATTACCATTCCCACTACCACTGAGAGCAGAAGTGTTATCAGTAGGGTACTGTTGCTTGCTGATAAAATGAGGGATGTCATCAATTGCCTACAATAACAATCTGTCAAATTGTACAGACCTACTGGCATTTGTGGATGAGGTTTATATGTGCTTCCTTGACTTTAAAAAGAAGCTTCTTGTCCCATCCCATTTCTCTACCATGTTCTGACATCCCAATATAGATACACCATTGTTAAAGAAGCTACAGTTAAAAGTGGTTTTGTTGCAAGAAAATGCAACATTAAACCAAACCACAGCCACCTGCACTCAATGTTATCCTCAAAAAAGCCAGGTGGGGGCATATCAATATTCCAAAAGACTTAAGTAACCTTCAAAAAAAGAATCATTCATAGATCTCTGAATACTTCACTGATGTACCTCAGTTCTCAGAGACTCCATAGCACAGTATGTTTTAGAAGAAAATATTCTCTAAAAAGGAATTGTTAAATTAATGATAAGAATAAAAATCTCATTTAACTTTAGAGCAAATAAAAGCCAGTAGGATTCCAGTCCAGAAATTTGCTCCCTTTTCAGGGTAGTACTTGAGTGAAAACATATTAATATATGCTTGAATTTATTTATCTATGCTTATTTTTGGTATTTGGCTTTACACACAAAAAGATAAAAATAAAAAGACAGGCAGAAGTTTCAAGTAGAGCAAAAGCCATTATCTCCTCCCTCCCCTGGGAAAGAGCTTTCTCCCAGCTGCTGGTATCCCAACAGGGCTGGAAGTAGAGAGCTGGGAGGCAAAGCCATACCAAACACCTACAGGGAGGGCAGGCAGGCAAGCACACTCAGTATTTTGAGCTCTCTCACAACCAGGCCTCTGCCTTGAACCCCACTGCCAGAAACAAAGCTTCCCACTGCTGGCCTGTATTCAGCCACCCTGCACTATTTCCTTGGGAACCAGTGCTAATTAATCACAGTTTTTACTCTATAGAGATGAGATATTTTGCTCCAGCCTCTGCAGTGTCAGGCAGAACCAAGGACTCCTTTTTGATTCTACCCCCTCCTTTGTACAGCACTTGTGTTTCTGGACTCCTTTCTACCGCACTTGTTTCTGGACTGAAGCAAGGTACAGACCTTGTCACTCCAACAGGACACATGCAAGGAATAGAAAGAAAACTAACAAGGGTTGAATGTCAGGCATTATGGTGACAAAAATCAAAACAATTATTGAACTGCTTCCTGCTGGTGTGTATTACAAAGTAGCAACTGCTGTTATAAGAAAGCCAAACCACTCAAATGCTAATTTTGTGATATGATTGTACACCATGTTCATAGCACCTGCAAATCACTTTGTGCATGTGCACTCAGTGGAGCAAAGACACAAAGAACATGAACAGTGGGAACTGTTTTAAGGAACAGCGTTGCTCTGTTCCCACCTCCCTCCCCACTACCCAACCTGCTCATCCTGAGGGCGAAGTGTGGAACAATAGGCAAAAGCATAGGGAGGGTATGATTACTTTCCTCACTAAACAAGTGTCAGAAGCCAAGCTCAAAGTGACTATTTCCCCTCTTAACCAAAAGAAAAATTCCAGATCTAGTAGCCAGTAGGCCAGAGGAAAGACACAATGCACAAATCCAGAATAACTCAGGACTCAAACCTGCAGGCTGAGTCCATCCTAGTAACCCTAGATCTTGATTACTTACTCACCATTTGCCAGCAATACAGCATCTCTTAGCTCCCACATGGGATGAAACACAGCCAAATATATCCACTTGTCCTGGTTCTGAACAGGACAGGGTTAGTTTTTCTGCAGTAGTCAGAAGGGGGCATAGCTGGGCCAAGGAGGTTTTTCTGTGCCATCTCACATCATGGCTGGGGGCAGAGGAAAGGGACTCTTCGGGGGACAAAGCATTCCTTCCGGTAGGGAAAAGGTGGTGGAGGGAGCCATCTACATTGTTTATTATTAGGTGCTTTTCCTTGTGAATAATTTCTTTCCTTATACCTTCTGCTATTAATATTGTTGCTGTTACTGTTCTTTTTCTTACCTCACAGCTGTTTACAGTAAATTTTTCCTATTTCAACCCATAAACTTTGTCCTTTGGGCCTCTAATTGGAGGAGCAGAGGGGAAGACGCAGCACAAGATTTTTTCAGTGGGAGTACTAAATTGAGAATACCATTCCTAAACCATGACACCATTTTACAAGGCCAGGATTTGCCCATCTTGTTGGCTCTGCCTTTTGATGCACAACCTGCTCCCAGAAGTTTGAATCTCACCCTGTTAGGAACAACAGTGACCTAGCTTATTGAGACAACATTTCAGGTGTTCAAAATTCTGCCTTTTACTCTTCCCTCACCTGTAAATAAAACTAGGAATCAACATTATCATCCTTCTGCAGCCCCAAGAAGGACTGAAGCTGTGCTCTGGTCAATGCTCTGCAAACACATGCAGAGAATCAGCCCCACACCAATGAATCTGTAGTTAGAGAGATGGGGATAAGGTGTAGGAAATTTACTTAGAAAGCAAAAGGATTTGTCCACAGTCAACTTGTAGAACAGTAATAGAACCAAGGCCTTCTAGCTCTCTTTTCCTGGCCATGTAAAGCCATTTCTGTGCCTGTCAGGTACTAATGGTAGCACATCACAGCCAAATTTATCTTAAAAAGAGAAACTGCCTGCTCCAAAAATAGAGCTGAAGAGGAGCTCTCCAAGTCATCTGGTCCATAGATATTCTCTGACACAAGATCAAGTTTACCCTGATACCATGCAACATGTTAGCATGATAGTCCTGAAACACCTCCAATATCAAACACTCTATAGCTTCCCAATGTTGCTGGATCTCATACTGGAACTTTTTTTCCTGAAGGTCTATAGTAAATATCCTGTGTTAGAGAATAACCTAAACCCCGCACCTGTGAGCAAAAGAATACCACTATCACTGAAATTTCTAACTGTTGCAACTGTTTCTGGCACATTTTTTTTCCTAGTCTCCAGGAAAATGTAGTGGAATTAGCTACCATTTGCTTTTTCAGCTGAAGCCTGGGAATTGTTTGTAAAAGGCTGCCCTTAAATGCTTTGCTCCCAGAGTGAATTCAGGTTGGTTTTCATTTGAAAGACTAATTAATTTTTAACAATTAAAAAAATAGGAGTTGATGGTTCCCTCTGCTTTGCCAGCAGTGAAAATGTGATTAGATGGCCTGGGTCCAGAAACTGTCTGCCCTTGATGACATCTGCCAAATTTACGAGCTCTGGCAGATCATAATTAAAAGCACCTTTCAGAGTCAGAGGGAGACTGAAAATGGTACCAAGGCCTTGCTTACTCTTTTAGGATACAGCAGGAAAGCCTGTCAGGTACAACTTGAAGGCTGAACCAACGCCACTGGATGGTTAAGATGCTTTGGTGTCCCTTAGGAAGCCTCCAAGCTCTTCACTTTGTATAGATCATTACATTTATACAAGCAAGAGGCAGCTGTAAGAGGAGGCTGAGGGTGCCCACCCATCTGCAAGCAGCAGCACCCTAACCACCTCCTAGCCACACCATCCAGGATCTTGCCCAGGAACCACACTGCTACAGCAGCAGGGAAAGCCCAAAGCCAAGTCCAGGCTTGTGATCTTCCCTGTACCTCACGTGAAAAGCTGTAGCCTCAAAGTAAGATAGCCCTGGGGAAAAGCTGTTTTTCTTGCTCCATCAAAACCCTTGTGGCAGTCCTGGTGCAGTCCTCTACAAGGAGGAAACTGTATGGGCTTTCCTCCGCTGCTGGGTACAGGAATTGAGCATTCTGCGTCCAAGTGCTATTCCTTAAGACACTGACCTGCACTTCTCAGCTACCCTGCAGAGGGCTCATTGAGCTCACACATACCCATGTTCTAGGTGTGGTCACACCATTGTATTTAGCAAGTGGAGAAATATTGTGTAGCACACTACTTGCATGATCTGCCCTAACTGAAACGTGTAGAAATAAGATTGCCCTCTAAAAAATATGCATCATTTTGCCATCCCTCAGCATGCAGAATAAGATTTAAATCCCCATGAGTTATTCTCTCTGCTCTAGGAAGAAACCATCATGTTCCACCTTTGTGGTAACAGCATTGGTTAAATCTTGGCCAGCTGTATTAAATGCATATAAAGCTCCCATGCAAGATCAGAAAGCCCTGGAAGCTATGTCATGCTGACTCTTCAAATAAGATGATTTCACCTTATTGTTTATTGACTTTATTATACTTAACATGCAACATGGCAGATAAAAGCATAAATTCTTATTGAAAAGAACACAAAAAAAAAAAAAAACAAAAAAAAAAAAAAAACCCCACACAAATCCAGACCAAGGGTTACAAGTGCCATAGACAGCAATCTCAAGAACATTTACTAAACTGATGGCACGTATTAGTAAAGGTAAAGGATAAAGCAAGCTCATGCTTCATTATAGCAATGCCTGTGTAATGGTCTCATACTCCCAATGAGCTGAAGGACAGTGGCTTTCAGATATTAACAAAATTATTACATGCATTGGGAAGTTCCATCCCCAGTTACTCAGCAAGAGAGAAATTCCCATGTGAACTGGCACTGCCTTCCCCACTTTGCCAAGGGCTGCAGAACTTGGAAAAAGCCCAACTTAAATAGGAATGCAGCCTCAGGCTGTGCTCCTCTAAACTGAAAACACTTCAAGGGCTGCTTTAATACTCTCCCTTCAGGACAACAAAAAGCTCTGTAGCCCTCAGCTGACTTCCAAGTAAAATGGAAGCATTGGAGGATCTTGTAGGAGGACAGTGTGGTGTATTTCTACAACAATTTCTACAGAAATATCATTAAAAGTATTCATCCATTTCATTAGGTGAGAGCTGCAAAGTGGAAATATTTTTTGAAAGCTTATTGCTACTTTTTTTTTCCCCTCTCCTAAAAATAAAGGGGGTTAGATCTACTACCTTCAAGTGGCACATCATAGGGGGGAAAAGACAGAAAAGGAAAAAATACCCAGAAATTTGAATTCTGTGAGGGAAGAAAATTCTTTGTCTCTACCGATGCTCCCAGGAATCCCAAGGCAGTAGTTGTCAGTCTGGGAAATGTAAGTGATGCTTAAAATAAAGAAAGTATTATGGAGAACTTAGTGCTAGCAAAAGGTGCCAGATACCCTAGGCAGCAAAAGCTTCAAACGAATGAGTGACAGGGTGTTGTCACACAATGCACAAGTGAGGAGGGCATACACACAGGTGGCCTGTTAAAAAGGTTAGCAGAAAGGGCTGCTATTAAAGTACAGTGGTCTTCACCTAAGCTCTTTGCTCTGCCACGTGATTCAAATCCCCTTGTGCTGTGCTAGATATGCACTGGAGAGGTCTCAGGTGACCTTACCTGCAAAGTCAAAGAGGCACAGACACAAGTGCCATAATAATGAAGACATGGGGGGGGAAGAAAAGGGAGACTGTGGGAAGAATCAAGAGACCACCAGTCTCTTTCCTGACTTGAAGCCTGTGCCCAGCAAGCCTCCCAGTCACACTGGTGCTACTTAAGCTTCAGAGGTGATGCACAGCTGCTGAGCAGAGGAAATTCTGCAGTGCTCATGGCTGGAAATGTATGAGGAGCCAACACAGGAAGAAAGCTAGAGATAACTGTGCTGACTGCTAAAGACAACTGCATTCACCACTGATAGTTCTTATCTGGGCAAAGCAGACCTGGCACAAACTTCAGAGGCAGATTTGCAGAGAAATCTCACCACACCTTAGGGAACAACACAAGATAGGAGATGGCACTCAATTCTGAATCAGTGCCCAGGAGTGGCATAGATTTTTGGGACACAGAGAGATAATAGAATTTACTATGAACACAATATATATATATTTAAAAAGGCAATAAGCCAGAGCTCTGCTAGGCTGAACTGCAACTGTTACATGAAGCAAAGACAGGAGATTTCTATCCCATGGAAAGTACAGGCAAGCTCATGTTCACTTCCCCCCCCTCAAAATAGAGACTAAATTTGAGTGCAGTAACAGACTATCTAAAGCTTTAGAGTCTTTCTTAATTACTTCAGAAGCTTTAGTATCACAGGACCTTGACTACAAACAGCTGTGTCTCTTAATACAGGAGATTTACTAGCAGACAGCTCCATGCATCCCTAAACAAAGAAATCCAGGTAGGCATCTTTAAAGAAGCACAAAGGATAAAAACCAACCCTATGAACAATGAGCCTGGGAATGCTATAGGACTTCCATTTTTTCTGCCTTCATCCAGTAATGCTGGACCCACCTTCTCACTCATCATCCTGGTACTAGAAGATATTGTGCAAATAGGGCATAACTTCAGAGCACTGTGAGGAGTCCTGGTGCTACTCAGAGGTGATGCAGCAGCCACATCCACTAGGATATGCCATGCCGGACACTGGACAGCACCTACTTGAGGAGATCTAGCACCTCTCCCAAAAATACAGTAGCTGTGGCTTTTAAGGTGTCAGAAAGTAGCATTTCTACTGCTTCCCCTAAAACCTATCAAAGTAATACATCTTACTACCAGCAAATATTATGCAGGAAAATGAAGGCAAACAAATTTATAAATCTCATTATTGGGAAGACTGTGCTCTCTCTTCAACAGCCTACAATATTTTCAAAAGAGAGTCATCCAAATGCCAAACTGAATTAGCAGTAAATGGCTTCTGATTGGGAATTTCCATATCATTGCCAAGCACTGATCAAGATAAGAACCACACTTTTCTCTCCCTTGTTGATATAGGGCATCATGAGGTATCATAAGCCTGGCTTTTAAGTTTTCCCAGAGCCTCATATCCCAAAGACAAAAGATTCCTATTTTCTGTAAATACTAACTTGGATCAGAGGGTTTTAGAGAGCACATTATTAGAACAGGCAGTTTCAAAATCCAAATGAAGAATATAAGCTCAGTTGTTTAGAAACTGGGATTTAGTTCACGCTGTTCCCAATGCTTGAATATTTTTTCTTGTAAACTAACATAAAACCACATGTCTTTTAAGATAAGCAAAAAATAAAACCCATTTGTACAGTGCTTCCAGGGAGATAACTGAGCCTGGAGTTTTGTGAAGTCAAGGGCAGCTACTGATTTTGCTACTGATTTCCCACAGAGGTGCTATGCCACCCCTGCCAGTGTTCTGGCAGAGCTGGCTGGCTCAGTGGGATACCAGCAGTGGGATGCCAGCTCAGTTTACAGCAGTGATGGATGGTGCTCCTGGCTCCAGCACTTTCAGGCTGCCAGCTGGCTCAGAAATCACTTACACACATGTGGAACTCGACCATTCTGTGTGCCTCCACTGAACACACTTTCTTCACACCTCTCTTACTCCACAAAGAGACTTCCAGCCACCAGCAAGGCTTGTTTGATTTCCAAATCTATTTATATTTGTTTCTGCAACCCAGGAAGCCAAGCCCTTGCACAGCTGGGAGCCCATGACAGGGGCAGATTTTGACATGCAGGTTGGATCCTCTGCTTGCATGCAAGGCTAGAGGAGGCCTTACCTCATCCATAGCATGGGACAGAGAACAGAGATGAGATGGCTTTGTCAGCTTCGGCAGTGTCTTTGTTTGATTCTGGTACTCCCCTAGATGACTTTGAAAGGGAGATGGGCACTCCTTTCCCATAAGGCTGCCATAGTACAGGATATCTAATAAACAGATTTGGAAGAGTGTAACCCAGTACAAAAGGCTTCAGACAGAAAATAAAGGGAAATATTTGAAATATGCAATTTTACATGCTTTGAGAAGCAGCAAGGCTAATAGTGTATGATTTGTGCATCAATTCCAACCATCCCATGGCTGCTCTGGTTATTAAAGGTTTTATCCAGTCACAATTATTGTAATTGTGTCTTCCAAGAGCAAAAAGATATCTGGAAATACATTGTTACCCTGTAAATAAGTAAGGCTTCTGTCCCTCATTAAATAACTTCATAGACCTAAGAGTCCTTGGGGACCTTCAGGAGGTACAGTGGCCTTAGCCAGCTTCTGTCCAGAATGTCCCTCTGCAAACAAATTAGCCAAGAAACCAGCATACAAATAATCACAAATGCTCTTCTCTACAGTCAGCATAGCAGATGCCATTCCATGAGATTCCTACTGAAGTCTAACTGATCACAAAAGGCATTAGCAAGTCAATATATCCTTATCAGTAGTGAATATAAGAGCATTAAACATGCCTTTCCAAGAAGGCAGAGAACCCACAAAATATATACGAGCTTATTGCAATTGATAATTTCACATCAGGATTTTGCTAGAACTACAGAGCTTTGGGTGTTAACTTAAAATACACTAATAATACACATTATAATAAAACTGGCACAGCAAGGCAGGCCTGCAGTAATTGCTTCTGAATTTGCAGATCTGACTAATAGTATTTCTATTACATGTCATGCTACCCAGGTAGCAAATGCTTCCCATCTTGAGCAGTGAGATAAATCAACCAAAAAATCTCATATTTAGCTTTCCATTTTTTTTTATTTCCAAAATAGTCTGCTCCTGCAAAGGACATATTTCAATAAATTCACCAGTGCATATTATACTTAGCTCTCAAGAAAGGATGTGAAGTGAGACAGAATTAGTGTCCAAACCAGACATTCTAACCTGAACAAGGTTGCAGTATCAGGCATTGATCATAGAACAGATCTCCCCTTGGATATCCAAGATCTGTCCATAGTTAGGAACAGCTGCACACCAAGAAAGAACTCAGGATCTCACAAGAACAAGAGGCATCTCCACTGGTGATCTTTCAAATTGGTTTCCCTTGAAGGGCAGCCACAGAATACTCACATTAAATACTTACACATCCCACCTACTAACAAGAGACACACGCTCAATATAATGCACATTCATGTCATTACTAGCAGATAACCACCACAAGAAGCAGAAAACAAACACAGACAGCTTTCTCATGCCCCACACACTTGGTGGCTTTAACTTCAGCCAGCAACACATTGCAGAGCCAGTCAGCAATGCAGCAGCTTGGTTCAGCTGCACAGCCTGACAAATCTTTAATGAGGACTTGTAAGCAAGAGGCTGCATTGTGGAATTGATTCACCCACAGAAAGCCATCTGCCTTCCAGGGATTGCATGAGACAGCAGCTGGCAGCATCAGTACTTTTTGTCCCCCACGTGAAGCAAACAGTTCTATTGCTATTTTTCCCTACTTTCCCCACAAGCTCTTCCTTCTTCACATGCTGCAGAGCAGCTTTCTTTTCCCCACAACTAGATGAACTCAAATTCCACCACCACTCTGTGCTAATTGCTCCTCTGGCTCTAGGGAGGAATGCGTACCTTCTACATAAACAAGCTGAAGCTACTTTTCATCTAGTTACACTTGGACTCTTCAGCATCCTATGGCAACCACAAAGAACTCCACATCACCACCAGAGCAGGTAAATAACTGCTCAGACTTTCATAAAGGTGCCCCACCTGAGGCAAGACCTGAATTACAATGCAGTCATTGCAGGAAAACTCCAAGGCAGGCATCCCCTAAATGCCATGGAGTGCATTGCTCCTTTTGCTGCCCTTTTCCTGGGTAAATCTCTTAACCTGCTCTATTTCATTACATACAGACTGAAATTTTTGCACAAAAATTAGTAGGCCATAGAAATGGGAAGATAATTCATGGAAATGCATGTGCTGAATACAGTGCACTTTTCCCTTTTTAGCACATTCTGTCCCTATGCTGCATAGGGACAGCCTCATTACTGAAAAGATGATAAACTGATTTAATATTGCATAGCTGTAGTTACAGTAAACGTGACGTTAGTTGGGAGATAAGAATTGAGTGCAGCCAATGGCACACTAGGGTATTTTTGCAGACGGGCAGTTCACAGTTCTATTTTTACCACCTTTGGGGGCTACAGTTCAATCGGTGGAGTAGCTCATCTGCATCACCCAGACACTTCTCTGTGACGCCATCCTGGGCGAGCACCACAAAGGACTACTCTGATCACGTACGGCTGCAGCCTGCGTGGGTCTCTGAGCAAAGAAAGGCAGAGGAGGATTTCTGCCTGTCAGCAAGAGGGGAAAAAAAGCCGCGAGAGCTGGATTAAGCATCTGGAAAATTACTGCAGCCTCACAGCTTTTGCTGCCTGCTACCCGGGGTGAGTCATCACCGGTTGCCGCGGCAACGGCTGCTCTCCTCCTCCGGCTGCTGATCAATTTTGTCTGTGCAAGGTCCCCTGAAAGCGGGAGCTGCACAGATAATGCAACAAAGGCACAGAAACTCCTATCAGAGGGTATTTACATTTTGAGTGTGCTAGTCCTGGGGTTTGCAGAAGGAGAAATCAGAGTTGGGGCAGAAGGGCAGAGACAGCAAACGCTTGATTTGATTCAACTTTCCTGCCGCTGCCAGACAGGCGTGGTTAACAAATTACCCTGCTACCATTTTCCACTAACCAATACCTATAAAACAATATCCTCTCCCAGACATTAATGTACCATGTTCATCATCACTGTCAGATGCTCCATAATTTAAATTCACGCTCTGGAGTGGAGGCTGGCACAGCCCAGTGCACAGAGGCAGGAGCTGGCCAAGGTGTTAATGCTTCTCCACCCAACCTCTCCCCTCCAGCCCTGACAAAACGACCCCAAGCAAGGCAGCTCATCTTGGAAGTACCTACTCACCACTTCCAAATTTGTAGCCAAGAAATACTCAAGTCCCCAACACTTAACAGTGTTAACTTAACCCCCAAATTCTGGGTTAAAAGGGGTGGTTAGGTTACCTCTGCCGAAACAAGGAAACTGAGTATTTGTCAACTCTGTGGGTATCATAGAGTTCACTTAATACCCCCAAAGAAGTTTATCTGAAGGTTTTTGTACCTTCTTTAATTGACTTATTCCCTGAGGCAGTTTAAAATGGCTACTGGAAAGAGTCTGATGCTGTTGTGTCAGTGTAATGAATGGCCCTGCCATCCACTTGTCCCAGATTATCTACAGGAATGGGAAAACTACTGATAAGACAAACCTCCCCTTGAGACAAAAAAAAAAAAAAAAAAAAAAAAAAAAAAAAAAAAAAAAAAAAAAAGGGAAAGTCAGCCACGACAACATCCCTGCCGCAAGCAGAAACAAGGCTCATGTTTGTCATGCTGATCCATAACATTGGCCCTTGACTGGTGTGCTCAGACAGTGGACACACTTGACCCATGGAACATCCAAACCTTAGAACCTCCATCCAGCTCTCATTTCCCTTATCTGTCTATATCAGATTGAGATGCTACTCTTCAGAGCCATTCAAGGAGAATGGAGAATGTTCTCTGAATGGAGAACACATTTTATGGTCTCCATCTCTAGAAACTCTTCTGACTCAGCTCCTGAGGTGGGAAGAAGAGTCACATAGGCACATCAAGGCCTGCATCACTTACAAATCACTTTCCTGCCAAGCACATCATCTGAAGAGAGGACTTGCATCTAAGTGCAAGTTCTCGAAGACAGAAGTTTCTGCCCTGGCAGGACAGGTTAACTTAGAGCACAGCAGCAATCTGATGCCAACTTGAAGCTAAGACATTAAAGGCTTTCTCTCACCCTCCCTGTCTTATTTTCTAAGTGTTTGAACCGCTCTGGTAGGTATACATGCTTTTTCAGCAGGAGGCAGTTTGCCTTAGTTTACCTCCCAGACTGGCTTTAAAATTCAAGCATCACCTTTGGTACAAAGTTTAGGCATTTGTTTGTGAAAGGGTAGATGGGGTAAGCTGTTCTTTTCTCCTGATTTTTTTTTTTTTTCTGGGGGGAGCAATTAGATATTCCTTTGGTTTCTGTTCTTTATGTGTAGATATCATATCACTATGTAAGAACAAGACCATGACTCATTTAAAATTGCTTTTGAAGCTATGACTTCTCTACAAAACCAATCTTTGCTGCCATCCTTCAAAAAATTTTATTGTTTTGACCATGCAGACTGTGACTTTTTTGCTGGCGACCCTTTAACTGTTGCAACTCTCACAGGAATAACATTCTGTTTCTTTCCTTCCCCAGCATCCTGCAGTAACCAAATTATGAAAACAAGCCACACAGAGCAGCAAGACAAGGAACAGCAGCAAGAAAGATTAAAATTTCTGCAATCTCACCAGGGAAATGTTTTCAGCAAAGCATTCCAGCCCATTTTAGACTTAAGCTCAGTGACAGTTTCAAAACAAAAACCAACCAACCTGCTCTGCAGTCTCCCACCATCAGCGCATAAGGAAAGTCAAGGAAAGCAGCTACTTTTATAAAGAGCCACGGCCAAAGCCTTCCCTGCAGACTGGGCAGAGAAGCCACAAAGGTGAAAAATGTCCCCAAAGGTTCCTGTCAGATGGCACTTGCATGTCTGGGAGGATGAACTTGTGGAAAGATGTCTGTGATATGGGAAAGGCTGAGTATCTTTGAGCTAGAACAGTTGCTGTAGAGTGGGAATAGCAGCAGACCCTTCAGCCACCCAGTAAGGGGGTCATAGCAACAAGAAAGTAGAAGTGACTGTGAAAGACTTGCAAAAAATTAAACGTAATTTGGTCTTTCATGTCCAGCACTTTGGCATAAACAGCTGAAGAGATGAGCTTCTAAGCTTTTTGGATCTCATATGAAAGTATTAGAGTATTTTTCTGGCCATGTAAAGCATAGGCCTAGTGTGACCTTTCAGATCAAACTCCAAAGTATGACAGCCATCAGGCCCCCCTGCAAAGCAGAATTTTCAAAGCAGGACTACACTGGTATGGTTTTAATATTACTGTGCACACAAACTTCACCTTCAGTCCAGACACCTTTTTCTGGTGCCATTTACACTACTTTGAACAGCCACACAGGGAACCACAGGAAGACCAGCACAAATTTTAACCCACTAGTTGGAGTGCTGCTGACCTGTTCTTTTCCAGGACTGGTGGGGGAAGAGAGAGGAGGGATGGGTGTGGGATTTTCCACTCACACTGAAACTAATTCCAGCTGTCAACCTTAGTTTCTTACTTGTGATAAGAAATCACAGAAGGGCAAAGTGAGTGCTGGCTCTCTTCCTGAATTCATCAGGCATTTTGCAATTCACCCAAATTTCATTTCATGGCTTAAATTCCCTTAATATGTTGACAGAAAATTCCAGGCCTGAGGTCAGAACTGAAGGAAGACTACAAAGCTGAAGACTCAGAGACTGAGCCTTGCACAGGGACGTGATTTCTGGAGGGAGAAGCTTTCCCCTTATCTTCATTACCTTACTGATGTCTAGAATAAAGCTGCACCCTTTGGTCTCAGATGAGACAAGTGGGTAGAAATACTTTAGCTCCCTGTAGCATAGGTGAAAAAACACTGTTAATTCTTTCCACTCAGTCCTCAATAGCGTGAGGAGATCCCTCAGCTGATGCTCTACCTTTGAAGCAGCCAAAAGCAAATTAGCACAGGGGGTTTTCTAACCTGATCAAAGTTCAGAAAGTTTTGCATAACAGGCAGGCTGCAACACACACTTGCAGGGAAGATAATTCTCATCTGTTCCAATCATTCCAGAAGAACATGTGGCTTAAATATGGAGTCAATCTATTTAAGAACCATGTTGTGAGGCTACATGCTGACCCAGATGCACCTCCAAAATGTATGTATTCTTCAGTAATGGTCAAAGAGGAGCTCCACAGGCTTACACTGCCCACACTGGCAAAGGAGCACCACTATTAGTTCAGACACCAAATCACTGTGAGGCTGTTGAGTTATTGCAGTTATTTCACAGCAAGGGCAGACAAACATTTCCTGAATCATCTAAACTTGACAGGAACACGGCTTTAAGGGAAAATAAGAGATTAGGTTAAGTTTGAGATATGTATCATAAGGAGATACAAGGGGGGGGGG